>CAIGRN010188419.1:0-11389 GCA_903798345.1 Fraxinus anomala
AATGAGAAATTTTCATATATAATTAAATATTAAAAAAACTATGATTTCAATTGTCAAATTTAACATGAAATTCAAAAGACTCGAATGCCAATTCTACTAAAATAATGTAATAACGTGCACTTAATTAAATATAAAAATATTCTTAAAATAAAATTTACTATAAATTCTTGCAGAAATTACTTGGTAACCCATGGTCATCAACTCGTTTAATATTCTATGCGTCCGCAAGATCCATTCTAATCTGAAATTGTTGTGAGAGTGAGTATTTTAAAAATATTCAATAAAAATACGTGCAAATTTTTATTTAACATGATATAAATATAAAATGACATAACATATTGACATTCTTAGATTTAGAGCGAACTGGTTGTGATATCAAATAAATCAAGGAATTTCATTAAAATTCTCATATCTCGTAGGTTTTAAATATTTGGACCTAATGGTCTATCCCAAAGGATTTACATAAAAATCGACTTGAAGGCCTTAGAAAATTTCATGCCAAAATTATATAAACATGTAGATAATAAGAATTTACCACTTTACACCATGTATTCTTACTTCAATTGATACCAAATAAATCTGAAAATATGACTTTCAAAATAATAGCAAAGGAAATTCTTTCCAAGAGAGTGTTCGTGTGTAAATTTGTAGACAGTGAACTTGTCTGATAAAAAAAAGTCAGAGCCTGACTATATACACGTATATAATTCGGACATATATAAACGTAACCCCAAGTCAACCAAATGGCAATTCAGGTTTAGTAATTCAATTCAAACGCATTTGAGGTTAATTACGAATTTATGAAATTAATTAATTTAGTTATTATCAAAATTACTGAATTAATTATGTTTAATTTATTAAATTATAATAATTCCAACGTACCTTATTTTTTATTAATAAACTATAGAATTTAGAATACTTTTCTTCATATCAAAATAACTTGGGCATATCTATTCCAAAATTATTTCTTCTTGAATTCAATTTATATTATTTAACACAGGCTACAAAATGAGTATAATATTTATATATTCAACCAAAATAAAATTTACTATAAATTCTATAAAAATACACATAAGATAATAAATGTTTTATGAAAATAAGTGTTAAACTTATCTCTTGAACTTTTGGGACTTTAGTATGATAACAAGGCTAGACATTGACTATTCTATTTTCTAAATGAACAACATTAAATTTAAGTCCATATGAAAAATAGTAAATAAAAATTCAGGGTGATACATTCATTCCCACTTAAATTAATTTCGTTCTCGAAATTATCTTATTTAGTCGAAAAGTTTTGGATACTTGGCTTTTTTTTTTCTTTCTCCAAAGTCGCCTCTTCGACTCAACAATTTTTCCGTCAAACCTTAACCAAGGAAAATTTTTCTTAGCGCATGTACTTTCCTTTCGATAATCTCCAAAGGAGCCTCTTCATATGTCAAATCCTTCTGTACTTCCAATGAATCGTAGTTTATCACATGCTCGGGATCATGCACATACTTTCTAAGCATTGACACTTGAAATACATTATGCACTGTCAATAGTCTAGTTGGCAATGCTACGCGTTATGCCACATTCCCAATTTTTTCTAGAATTTCAAAATGATGTATAAATCGAGGTCTCAACTTTCTCTTCTTGCCAAATCTAAGTACCTCTTTTATTGGTTCAACTTTTAGAAAGACTTTCTCATCAACTTCAAATTCTACCAATTTCCTTCGTTGGTCTGCATAATTTTTTTTGTCTATCTTGAGTTGGCTTTATTCTGTCTCTAATTTTATTAGTTTCTCGCATTGTCCTTGCAATAAATTCTAGACTCAAAATTTGATTTCTTCGACTTTGTTCCAATGAATCGGGGATCTACACCTTCTACCATAGAAGGCTTGATAAGGAGTCATGCTAATAGTAGCTTGGATGTTTGCAAACTCTACTGAGATAGGTATGATTCCCAAAACTACCTCCCAAATCCAAGACACAAGCTCGGAGCATGTCTTCTAAGATCTAAATAGTCCTTTCAGATTGTCTATCAGATTGAGGATGATAGGCAATGTTTAAATTTAACTGTCCCCATAACTCCTTGCATGCTCTTCCAAAATATGGAAGTAAATCTTGGATCTCAATTTGAGACGATGGATGCTGGAATTCCATGCAGCCTAACAATTTCCTCAACATATGATTGAGCAAATTGATTCATATTTTAGTTCATTTTTACTGGAAGAAAATTAACTGATTTTGTCCATCGATTCACAATTATTCAAATGACATCGTGTCCTTTCGTTGACTTCAGAAACCTTCAACAAATTTAACGGCTATTTGCTTTTATTTCCACTATGGAATTTTCATGGGTTTAACGGGCCGATGGTCTTTGATGTCCTGCTTTAACAGAGATATGAAGTGTTACCAAAATATTTCTTATCAAATTTATACATAATATAACACTATCGTACAAATATTGGGATTAGATCGATGAATAAAAAATTTTAAATTCAACAATTTAAATGAGAAAAATTTCATACATAATCAAATCTTAAATACTACGATTTTAACTTTCAAATTCAATTTAACATGGGATGTCAAAGGCTCGAACGCCAAAACTACTAAAATAATGCGTACGTAATTAACCTTAAAAATTTATCTTAAAACAAATATTATCAATAAATCCTTGCCAGAATTTTTACGGCGACCCATAAACATCACTCGTTCAATTTTCCACGCGTCCGTACGAGCCGTTCAAATCTGAAATTATTGTAATAATGAGTATTTTGAAAATGCCAAGTAGAAATACGTACAAATTCTTATTTAACATAATATAAATATAATATGACATAATATACCGACATTCTTAAATTTAGAACACACTGATCGCGATATCTAATAGCTCAACGAATTTCTTTAGAATACTCATATCACTTGGAATTTACATATTTGGACCAAACAATCTATCCCCGAAGGATTTACATAAAAATCAACCCAAAGGCCTTGGAGTATTTCATGCCAAAATTTATGTAAATTTCTAGAAAATAAGAATTTACAATTTTACACATGTATTCTTACCTCAACTGATACCCAAAAATTAATCTGAAAATGACTTATAGAGTAATATAAAAGCAATATCCTTTCAACAGTGTAGGTTATTTGTACGGATTTGTAAAGGAATGAACTTGTCAATTTTTTATTTTTTTTAGTAAAAGCACTCACCAAAATTCATTTATTATCAAGATTTATGAGGATAATTAGGTTTAATTAATTAAATTATATTAAACATATTCATTTCCTTTAAAATATAATCGTACATAATTCTAGAAAGTCATTATAAATTATATATATTAATAAAATATTGAAGAATAACACTTTTCTTTTTATTGGAATAATTCCGACATATCTAGTTTAAAATCATTTTTTCTTGAGCTCAATTTATATTATTTAATACAAACTACAAAATAAGTATAATATTTGATATATTTTATCAACTTTTAAAATATTTAAATATTCGACTCGAATAAAATTTACGATAATCTCTATGAAAAATACACATAAGAAATAAATCATTTATGCAAATAAGTGGGTTAAGCCTATCAATTAAACTTTTGGACTTTAGTGTGATGACAAGACTAGATATAGACTATTCTATTTTCTAAATGATCAACATTAAATCTAAACCCATATGAAAATAGTAAGTAAAAATTTGGGGTGTTACATCACTTTCCCCTTAAATTAATTCCGTTCTCGAAATTATCTTATCTATTCGAGAAGTTCTGGATTGGCTTTTATTTCTTTTTCTTTCTCCCAAGTAGCTTCTTCAACTCCTTGATTTTTCAATTGAAACTTAACTAAGGCACCTTTTTTATTTCTTAGCGTATGGACTTTCCTTTCGATAATCTCCAAATGCACATCTTCACGTCAAATCCTCATGTACTTCCAATGAGTCGTAGCTTATCACATGCTTGGGATCATGCACATATTTTCTAAGTATTGACACGTGGAATACATTATGCCTTGTCTATAGTCTAGGTGGCAATGCTAGATGGTATGCCATATTCCTAATTGAGGTCTCAACTTTCCCTTCTTGCCAAATCTAAGAACCTCTTTTATTGGTACAACTTCTAAAAACACTTTCTCACCAACTTCAAAATCTATTGGCTTTTTTCTTTGGTCTTTTTTTTTTCTCTATCTTAAATTGACTTTATTCTTTCTCTAATTTTTTCAATTGCTCGCACTGTCCTCACAATAATTTCTGCACACAAAATTTGATTTTCTCCGATATCTTCCCAATGAACTGAGAATTTACAACTTCTAGGGCTTCATAAGGGGTCATGCCAATAGTATCTAGAAAGCTATTATTCTATGCAAACTCTACTAATAACATGTGTGATTCTCAACTACCTCCTAAATCCAAAACAAATACTCGAAGCATATCTTCTAAGATCTGAATAGTCCTTTCAAGTACAACTTCTAAAAACACTTTCTCGCCAACTTCAAAATCTATTGGCTTTTTTCTTTGGTCTTTTTTTTTTCTCTATCTTAAATTGACTTTATTCTTTCTCTAATTTTTTCAATTGCTCGCACTGTCCTCACAATAATTTCTGGACACAAAATTTGATTTTCTCCGATATCTTCCCAATGAACTGAGAATTTACAACTTCTAGGGCTTCATAAGGAGTCATGCCAATAGTATCTAGAAAGCTATTATTGTATGCAAACTCTACTAATAATATGTGTGATTCTCAACTATCTCCTAAATCCAAAACAAATACTCGAAGCATATCTTCTAAGATCTGAATAGTCCTTTCAGACTATATATCAGATTGAGAATGATAGACATTGTTGAAATTTAACTTTGTCCTCATAGCACCTTGCACATGCTCTTCCNGATCTGAATAGTCCTTTCAGACTATATATCAGATTGAGAATGATAGACATTGTTGAAATTTAACTTTGTCCTCATAGCACCTTGCACATGCTCTTCCTAAATTTGGAAGTAAATCTTAGATCTCGATCTGAAATGATGGATGCTGGAACTCCATGCAACCTAACAATTTTCTTAACATATAATTGAGCAAATTGATCCATACTGTAGTTCATTCATTCTAGAAGAAAATGAGCTAACTTTGTCAACCGATCTACAATCACCTAGATGACATCGTATCTTTTCGTTGATTTCGAAAAACCTATAACAAAATCCATGGCTATTTTCTCCCATTTCCACTTTGGAATTTCTAATGGGTTTAATGGCCATGATTACCTTTGATATTTTGCTTTAACTTGCTGACATATCATACACTTCTCAACAAAGCGACCAATTCTCCTTTTCATATTTCTTTACCCAAATATATGGCGAAGGTCTCGATACATCTTTGTACCACTGGGATGTGTTGTGTACGGGGTAGAATGAGCTTCTTCTAATAGCTATTTCCTTATCCCTTCATCCTTCAGTACATATAACGTTCCCTGGATTCATCAAAGCATTATCATTTGCTATTGTAAAACATTTTCTTTTACTTGTACCAACTTCTGCCTTGATTTTTCTCAAAATGGGTCATTGTCTTGGGCATCCTTGATTCGACTCTTAAGAGTTGGTTGAATCTTTAATGTTGCAATCCTTGTAGTAACCCGAGTTGGTGGAATGACAATTTCTAATTTTATTTCCCAAACACCTTACCAACTGAATTTAATTTGTAGGTAAAATTGCCAGTTGTCCCACTATCTTTCTACTAAGATAATGTGAGATTACATTAACCTTATCCGGATGTTAATAGATTACATTAGCCTTAACCTTAACTAACTCCAACCACCTTCTTTGCCTCATATTCAAATATTTTTGAGTGAAAAAGTATTTAAAGCTCTTCTGATCTGTGTAAATGTTGCCTTTTCTCCCATAGAGGTTGTGGTACCATATCTTTAGAGCATATTACCGCCACCAACTGTAGATCATGCGTAGAGTAATTTTACTCATGTTGTTTTAGTTATCTTGAAACGTATGCGAATGTGATCACCTTCCTGTACTACATGAATACACATCACAAACCCTACTTGGATGCATCACTGTATATAACAAATCCATTTGAACCATCTAGTATAGTTAAAACTAGAGTTTTAACAAATTTCTATTTTAGTTCTTAAAAGCTCGCCTGCACTTCTCAGTACATTGAAATTTTACTCCCTTCCTAATTATTTAGGTTATCAACCCAGTTATTTTGGAGAATCCCTCAATGAATCTTCGATAATAACGAGCTAGTCGTAAGAAACTTCGAACTTCACCTACATTTGTCGGTCTAGACTAACTTGTTACTACCTCAACTTTAGTAGGGTCTACTTCAATCCCTTACGCAGTAACCACATGACCAAGAAAACTATACGATCGAGTCAAAATTCACATTTCTTGAATTTAGCATACAATTTCTCCCATTGTTGTGTTTCCAACACTATCTTGAGTTATTTTTTATATTGATCGTTATTCCTTGAATACACCAACATGTCATTGTTGAAGACAATAAAAATTGATCTAAACACTGATGGAATACCCTATTCATCAAATTCATAAATATCGCAAGAGCATTCGTTAATCCAAAGGGCGGGCATTACAGTGAACTTATAATGATCGTAGTGAGTTCTAAATGTCGTCTTTGAAATGTCATTTACCTTAACTTTCAATTGATGATAACATAATCTCAAATCAATCTTGGAAAATACTATCGCATCCTTTAACTGATTAAAAATGTCTTCAATCCAAGGAAAGGGATATTTTTTTTATAGTCAACCGATTTAGTTCTCTATAATCAATGGACATCCTCATTGAACCATCTTTTTTCTACACAATCAAAACCAGTGCACCCCAATGAGATATACTTGGTCGGATGTAACCTTTATGCAACAATTCATGCAACTGTATCTTCAATTCTTGTAGTTCTTTCGGTGCCATCCTATATGGAGCTTAGATAATGGCATCGTTCTAGGTATGAGGTTAGTTGTAAACTCCATTTTCCTATCAGGTGGTGCGCCAAGTAAGTCATCAAGGAATATATCAATGAAATCTCATACAATTGATACATTACTAATAGTGAGCTCCAATTGCTGAGTTCTATATATATTCACTAGAAATCCCTAGCAAGATCTCATTTTTAACATCTTTTCGGCTTGTGTAGCTAACGCGAACTGAGGTAAAGACTTAACTCGTATAGTGAAAAATTGAAACTCTTCATCTCTAGGCTTCTAGAAAATTACTTCATTTTCACAATATTAAATGGTTGCATGGTTTCTCCCCAACCAGTCTATTCCTAGAATAACATCAAAGTCTTTCATGCCTAGAAGGTATAAATCAGCTTTTAATTATTTTCTAACTTTATCGCCCTAGCGATCTAATTAGTGTTCAAAATTCTATCTGATGTGATGGTAACTTCTAGAATACTATCGAATTTTTCACATGTAGTACATGATTTAGCAAAAAATAAGGTAGATATAAATGAATGAGTAGCTCCTGAGTCTATAAGAATTATATACATATAGTTCAGATATTGATAGAATACCTGTCGTTATGTTCGAATCCTCTATTGCCTTTTCTTGGGTTAAAGTAAGGACTTTGGCTTTCACTTTCTTGCCCTGCTTATAGTCTTTCTTATGTGGGTATACCTTGCAATCCGAGGCGAAATGGCCTTCTTGGCCACATCAATAACATATATTTTTCCTAAACAAGCACTCCACCCGTAGGCCTTGTTGTATTTAGGGCATGGTGGAGTAACTTTATTTGGTTTATTTGATCGTGATCCCGATCCTGTATTTGCTTTCTTAAATTATCGAAATCTTTTTCCTTTGTTTGATCCATTCTACTTTCATTTCCTATATGATTAATTTACTTGCTCAGCCATTTGATCCATTTCAAAATGATCAGAAATTGACTGAACCCATTAAAGCAATTCACTGTAGGGAGTAGTATGGTAAGATGCCATGATTCCTCCAATTTTTGGATGTAAACCTAGTTCAAACCTCCTAGCCTTCTCTGGCTTGGTGTCTATAAGGTGTGTGGCTTACCTAGAATTTTTTTTGAAATTTCTTTCATAATTTGAGCGAATCTTTCTCCGTTTCAGTTGTAAGAACTCTATCTCCCTTCGATCCCTCAAGGATTGGGAAAAGTGCTTTGTCATCACTTCTTCTTTGAACTGCACCCAAGTTATAGTACGCTGTTGTACTTTAGTTCTAGTATGCGAAGCAGAATCCCACCAGTGGCTTGCGACTTCGACCCACATAAATTCGACACATGATATCTTCTGTGTATCAGTGCATGCCATATGTTTGTAGATCTGTTCCAATCCTCTTAACCACTCCTCACTTTCTTCCATGAAGAAGGTAAAAAAGATTTTAAAGAATAGATCTTTTTGGGAATTTTTAGTGTGTATATATAGAACTCATCAATCGAAGCTCACTAGTAGTAATGTATCGATCGTATGAGATTTTATTGATGTATTCCTTGATGGCTTACCTACCTTACCACCTGATAGGCAAATGGAGTTTACAATTGACCTTGTACCTGGAGCGACATTAGTATCTAAAGCTCCATATAGAATGGTACTGAAGGAACTACATGAATTGAAGATACAGTTGTAGGAATTATTGGATAAAGGTTATATCTGACCAAGTATATCTCCTTAGGTACACCAATTTTTATTTTTATATTTTTGTGAAGAAAAAAGATGGTTCAATGAGGATGTGCATTGATTATAGGGAACTAAATCAGTTGATTATTAAAAACAAATATTCCCTTCCTCGGATTGAAGACCTCTTTAGTCAGTTGAAGGGTGAAACAGTATTTTCCAAGATTGATTCGAGGTCAGCTACCACTAGTTGAAAATGAAGGCAAACGACATTTCAAAGACGGCATTTAAAAGACGGCTTTTAGAACTCGTTGTAGTCATTACGAGTTCATTGTAATGCCCTTCGGATTAATGATTGTTCTTGTTGTATTTATAGATTTGATGGATATGGTATTTCAATAGTATTTAGATCAATTTGTTATTGTCCTCATCGATGATATTTTGGTGTATTCAAGGAATGAGGTTCAACATGAAGAATAATTCAAGATAGTTTTGGAAATGCTACGAAGGGAGCAATTGTATGCCAAATACAAGAAATATGAATTTTGGGTTGATCGTATAGTTTTTCTTGGTCATGTGGTTATGACACAAGGGAATGAAGTAGAGCCTACTAAAGTGGATGTGGTAATCGGTCTAGACCAATGAATATAGGTGAAGTTCGTAGTTTCTTGAGACAAGCCGATTATTATCGTTGATTCATTAAGGAATTTTCTAAAATAGCGAGGTCGATGACCCAACTAATCAGGAAGAGTAAAATTTCAATGGTCTAAGAAGTGTGAGGAGAGCTATCAAGAACTAAAACAGAAATTGGTTACAGGTCTAGTTTTAGATATACCAGAGGGTTCAGATGGATTCGTCATAAACAGTGATGCATCCAAACAAGGATTGGGGTGTGTACTGATGCAGTATGGGAAGGTGATTACATACGCATCAAGACAACTAATACAACATGAGCCAAACTATCCTACACATGATTTAGAATTGGCAGCGATACTACACGCTCTAAAGATATGGCGTTATTACCTCTATGGGAAAAGTGCGACATTTACACGACTTTAGATATTTTTTCTATCAAAAAGATTTGAATATGAGGTAAATAATGGTGTTGGAGTTAGTTAAGGAATATGACTGCACTATCTATTACTATCTAGGTAAGGTTAATGTAGTCGCAGATACGCTTAGTAGGAGACAATAGGACAGCTAGCAGTTTTACACACAACTCAAGTGCGGTTGGTAAAGAAGTTCGAGAAATTAAAATTAGAAGTTGTCATTCTACCAACTCGAGTTACAGTAAGGATTGCGGCATTAAATATTCAACCTACTCTTAGGAGTCGAATCAAGGATGCCCAAGAAAATGATCCATTTTTTGAGGAAAATTAAGGTAGAAGTTGGTCCAAGTAAAAGAGATAGATTTTGTTATAGCAAATGACAATGCTTTGCTGTTTGAGGGAAGATTATGTGTATCGAAGGATGAATGGATAAGGAAAGAGATATTAGAAAAAGCTCATTTTGCCTCGTATGTCGCACATTCGAGGTACAAAAATGCATCGAGACTTCATGATATATTTTGGTGGAAAAATAAGAAAATGAGAATCAATCTTTTTGTTGAGAAGTGTATGGTATGTCAGCAAAGTTAAAGTGGAACATCAAATGCCATCAGGGACTAAAACCATTGGAAATTTTAGAGTGGAAATGAGAGCAAATAGCCATGGATTTTGTTGTAGATTTTTCGAAGTCAATGAAAGGATATAATGCAATCTCCATTATTGTGGACTGATTGACAAAGTCAATTCATTTTGTTCCAGTAAGAATGAAGTACAGTATGGATCCGTTTGCTCAATTATGTGTCAATGAATTTTTTAGGGTGCATGGAGTTCCAGCATCCATCGTCTCAGATTGAGATCCAAGGTTTACTTCCAAATTCTGGAAGAGCATACAAGGAGCTATGGGGACAAAGTTAAATTTTAGCACTGCCTATCATTCTCAATGTGACGGAGAGTCTGAAAGGACTATTCAGATCTTAGAATACATGTTTCAGGAATGTGTCTTGGATTAGGAGGTAATTAGGAGTCATACATATCGTTAGTGGAGCTTGCATATAATAATAACTTCCAAGCTACTATTGACATGACTCCTTATGAAGCCTTCTATGGTAGAAGGCATAAATCCCCATTTCATTGGGACAAAGTTGGATAAAATCAAATTTTGGGTTCAGATATTATTGCAAGGACAGGGTGAGCAATTGATAAAATTAGAACAGAATAAAGTCGATTTAAGATAAACAAAAAAGCTATGTAGACCAATGAAGGAAATTAGTAAAATTTGAATTCAGTGAGAAATTGTTTCTAAATGTTGCACCAGTTAATGGGTTCATGGATTTGGAAAAAATGGAAAGTTGAGACGTCGATTTATAGGTCCTTTCGAAATTATAGACAAAACTGGGAATGTTGCATACCTCTAATATTGCCACCTATACTATCGACAGTGCATAATGTATTTCACTTGTCAACGCTTATAAAGTATATGCATGACCTCGAGCTATTGATAAGCTATGACTCATTGGAAGTGTAGAAGGATTTGACGTATGAAGAGGCTCATTTAGAGATTATTGAAAGGAAAGTCCATGCGCTAAGAAATAAAAAAGTTGTCTTGGTTAAGGTTCGATCGAACAATCAAGGAGTTGAAGAGGTTAATTGGGAGAGAGAAAAAGAAATAAATGCCAAGTATCCAGAACTTCTTGACAATATAAGGTAATTTCGAAGACAAAATTAATTTAAGGGGAATGGATGTAATACTTCGAATTTTTACGT
>CAIGRN010188429.1:0-18791 GCA_903798345.1 Fraxinus anomala
AAAAAAAAACTAGCCGTATTTATTGCCTTAAATTCAATGTTGCTCGCAAACTCTCAAGTAGCCGCAATTATTGATTCAGTGACACGGTAACAAATACTATAAGACAAGAAAAACGAGAATTTTTATGTTGCACACAACTTGCCGTGAGAATTTTGATGTTCACAACTTCCCAAGTAGCTACAATTCTTGCTCAAACTGATGGTATTTTGCCAGATTTTACACTACCCTTAAACTAAATGCAGTGATAGAGTGTGTTATCTTATTTTGACAACAACAACAAATACTATTCGGCTTTCATATCTTGATATAGACTTGAGCTTCCGAACTGTCTGAACCTTAATTTTTGAACCACTACTTGAAGCTTTCTTCCTTCTAAATTGGAACGACTTACGATCACTTTTCCGGGCAAGTTTTCATTTCTCCCTCTTTCCGTAAAAAAATGTTTATACTTCAAAATTTGAGAAGGGTGTCTTGAAGAATGAATTGTTTGTTGAATATCTGGGTTATTAGTTAAGATTTGGGTTATGCATGTTTTCTTATGCGAAAATTGACATATATTTCAGGAGTATACATATTTTTCTATCATTTACTCTTTCCAATTTTATTTTTTTAAAATTTGTAAATGGTGTTTTCAATAATTAATTATTGAATTAGTTGGTATGAGACTCCCCGCACTGTGTGGATGATGCCCTGTGGGGGACTCATAGGGACTCCGCACGCTATGTTGCACGGAGGACCAGCGCATGGAGTCCCCGTGAGTTGTTCGTGCACGAATTCTCCGTGCGGCATTTAGATTTTCTCCATGCTTCACGGAGAAGTCTTTTCCGTGCTGCATGGAGACAATACGGAGGTTCACGGATCCCGTAAAGAATCCACATTCTTCCTATTGATGGGTTAAAACTTTTGAGCAATATACGGGATACTAAAACAGAAACATTTAACTAGAAAACTTTTTGAATTTTCAGTACTTCACACCATCTCCGCGACACCAATTTCTATTCTCCGTGCAGCACGGATGAAGTTTCTTGATTGTTTTCGGTCTAGAAATTTGTTAGTTTTATAATAGTTTGGCCAAGGCAGATTCAAGCAGCTCTTGGTTCAACCAAATGCCAGAAAGTTGGTTCTCTTGCAATGTCCAGCTCCTTGGTTGTTTTGACCAAAGGTTAGGCAATTTCATAGTGACTTGGCCAAGGCAGATTCAAGCAGATTCTTGGCTCGAGCGAAGTGCCAGCAAATTGGTTTTCCTTGCAGTGGTCTAGCAATTTTCTTGCAACGATATATCCAGATTTCTCGATGCTTCTCCTTGGTACTGTTCGAGATAACCTCATTACTTGGGGCTGTTTTGACAACAATTTTGTTTTTGGCAAGTTATGCCAGCTCACTGCTATGGCCAGCCTTGTTCCAATTTTAACTTTGGCCGACGATGTTCCTTGGTTGACAAAGGTGAGCACCACCATGTTCCATAGAAATCTATGAATTTGTGGTAGATCGTCACTCTCTATTGTTGTTGCTTGGTTTTAATTATTTCTCTTGTAAATATCGTAGGACTTTGAAAAAATAAATTGAAATAAAATTGACTTATTTTCACTCGTCCTCTATTTCAATCAAATTTAATTGTTTATTAATTTTCTCTTTACACATTGTAAGATTTTTTAGATTTTATTACACTCATTTTTTGTTTATCATCTCAGGTTCATTGTTAGCTTCAATGACACTGCATCTAAGTCACGGTTTTTTCTCTTCATATTGATAGGTAATGTGCATTCTTTTATTATATTTCTTTCTTATTTTAGATGTTCAATTTGCTAACTTCATTTTTTTAATAGAAAACTAACAGTGTAGGTTATTTGTGTAATTTTGTCGCTTTGTTAAATTATTTATTATTGTTTTTGTTTAGTATGTTATTTTTTTTTTCTATTGGTTTTTGTTCTTAACACTGTTTGTTCTTCATTTTGTCTTCTTCGTGGGTGTCACCTCCAACTTATTCAGTGTTCTCTTTTGAAATTGAATTTCTTATGTGGTCTCTTCTATTGACGATATATTTCATTTTTGTTTTCCTTTATCCTTTTTCCCCTTGACTTTTTGGAATTTTTTAGTGCATCAATTTTATGAAAACTTTCAGAAATTATTTTGTTCTTTAGTTGCCACAATTGGGCAAATGAAGGTGGGTTTTCCGTGATTATTTGTATTTTCTCATTTGCTTGACTTAATTATATTCGTAAATTTTGATCAAATTTTCTTCTCTGTATTTTGGAATTTTTATTTATGTGCTTTTAGATCGGTGTAATAATCTAAATATCTTGAATAGCCCCAACCAAATATTTTGAATAGCCCCAAACAGGTGTGTGTTGTTTGATTATTGTTTAAGGGAAACCCATCATGTTATTTTACGTAATTTTAAGTTCAAATGCATTTTTTCCCTCATATTTTTGTCTGTTTCAGATACTAAAATATGTGCATTGTTTTTCTAGGATTCTAATGGGATCAGACTCCACGATGTTAGCTGTTATGCATGGCAACATGTTCTGCGGGAGTCTGTGCAAGCTAGAGCAAATATATGATCATTGCATTTTGCTTCTTTGCTTCTCTACCTTTTTTTTTTTCAGTATTTATTGGTAAGTTACTAATTTCATGACGAACTCTTCTTGTTTTTTCTGTCATGTGGTGTCTCCGTAGTGTGCGGAGACACCCTTCATGCACCACGGAGACATGGACGGAGACGCCATGCCATGTCTCCGTGTGCACCCTAAAGAAACTCTTTGCGCACCAGGGAGAATTTTATTTTATTTATTTATTATTTTTTTTTTTTAAAATTTTGATGGTTTCGGATACAAATCTTCCATTTTTTTCTCAAAAGGAAGATCTCCGTCGGGAACGTTGCCCCCGAAAATATTAGGAAAATTAATGCATGAAGAGAGTTTAATATAAGGTGAAAATTTCAATACAATGAATAAAACTAATAGTGGAAAAATTAGACTCGTTCAAGACATCTTCAAGTCTACTACCAACTCTCAATACTCCTCCAGCACTATTTCTAATCTAATACTCAACAAGAATTCGAGTCACAACCCAATTCTAACAATATGCATAAGAATGGACGTAGTAATTCCTACCTTCTCTCGTAATTTCACACTTGAATGAGGAGAAAAAATTGTTCTCTCTAAAGTTCTGATCATCTTAACAATTATTAGGAGTTCAAGGTCTATATGTTAAGCATATCATATCCTCCACTATTTTTAGCTATCTCGTTTCTCATTTCTTTTAGTTTTGAGTAAATTAGTTTGTGCTTTCTTCCTTATATGTCCTTGATGTACTAGGAGCATACCTCAAAGTGGCAAATTTTACTCTTAATGACTATATGTGATAAAAATAATCAAATATATTGAAGCTCAATTTTTAATTGAAACTCTCAATGTAGGTTACAAAATGTTTTTAAGACCGGTAATTTTCATCTCATAATAACGATAAGATTTGCAATTTTACTGTATGATGCTAATGAGGAATCATAGGTCGTTACCAAGGCTGTTGCTGTTCTATTTCCATTTGATCATAATTTTCCTTTAATGTGTTCCAAAAAATAAAATTTTCCGACCTTCGAATTTGACAAATATATATGATACTGAAAGTAACTGTTTTTATTTTATCGCTAAGGTGACAAAATCCTAGAACTGCCCTTTAAAGATCAACCGAAGACATTACTAGAATGTAACATGCTAATTATTTTGCTAATATTTTGAACGAGCTTTATTGTTTAATTTAAGTTTTACTTGCTTTATTTTTTGCGCTCATGTACTTTCATCGATTTTGGTGATCACTGTCTAAAATAAAAACCCCACATCTATATTTACATATCAATTTTTGTTCGATCAACGCATATATCTCCAGTCGATCCTTAATATTGACTATGTTAATATTAGCTTGAAAATATCTAGTAATATCAAAAGAACAAGAACTGCTGAGTACTGCCCGTCTATCCAATTCATCCTCCTATCTTCTCTTTCACACAGTTGAGTTCAATTACACCATTTTCCCGCATAATGCTGTCATGTACACCGTCTTCCATTTCCCTCTTTTCCATCTCAAAACTCACAATTTCGACCTCACCTTCGAATCAGTCCATTCAATTCCAATTGGTAACCCCTCGAATTTTCCTCTGCAAAAACTTCTCACCGACACTGGCGGTCTCTCGCTCCGGAAACACTTCTATAAGTAATGATAGCCAGCCATCTGTAATTCTGGACAGCCTCAGAGTCCTCGAATGGGACCAGCTATGCGACACCGTCGCTTCCTTTGCCGGCACTTCCCTCGGCAAACAAGCCGCCAAGGTTTTAATTTAATTATCTTCTCAAATTTGACACGTTTGGCTAAGCTTAAAAAGATTACTTATTCGAAGGGTAGCGATCAAAATAAGTAAATAACACGTCTGAGAACAAAAAATTAATTAAAAGTAAGTTTTACTTATTTGAAGACATACTTGTCTTGCCAAGGATCGTTTCAAAGTAATCGTTAGTTGCAAGTACAATCGCCTCATTATATCATTCAATTACATATTACTGCGGGGTAAACATTTTTATCTTTTCCTTAATTTATGGCATGCAGGAACAATTATGGAATTTGAATAAGACGTTTGATGAAAGTGTGAGACTATTAAAGGAAACCGATGCAGCTGTGGAAATGCATAAATACGGTGCAATGAGGGATTTTTCTGGAATTGATATCAGTTTAGTATGTCCCATCTCTTCGATGTGAAGATGGTTAAATGTCATTTTATTTATTGTTTACAGTGTCCTGTACTTATTAAATTTGGTTATGACAATGAAACAAATTATTTATGATACATTCATTAAATTTGCCTCCGTGATTGTTGAAGGTGAAAACTGGTATTCAATGTGCTGGTAGTGGTTTTCCCGTGAGTGGGAATGAAGCACTGGCACTTTTATCCCTGCTACAGTTCGCAGAAGCTTTGCAGTTAAATGTCAAAGCCGCAACTAAGGAAGATTCAGAGTGGTATCAACGTTTTATGCCACTTTCTGGGATGGTATGATATAGTACTTATCACCGTATGGAATCTGTTGTGGTATGTGCTTAGTATATGTAATGGCACTATTTTTTTTCGTAATTTTATGGCAGATTATGGAACTGGTAGTAAGTCAATCATTAATTAAGTTTATACAGCAACTAATAGATGAAGATGGTTCTGTTAAAGATTCTGCGGTTCGCTCTTAACTCTTATCATTGATACAGAAATTTCACTTTGATTTATAATTGCCTTATTGCTTCCTTATATGTTTCATGTTTCAGAGTTCCACTTTGAGACAGGCTCGCGATCTAGTCCGGTTTCTTGAAAGAAAGGTAGATTACTTGTTTCCCTTTTCTCTGTGGCCATGGGGGTTTAAATTTCTGATTATGGTGTTGTTTTCTGGTAGCACTTGTTGAATTTGACCTGAGATTTTCACCTCTTAGGATCAAGTTATTTATATAGGTTCTTTTAAAACGCAGATAACTTATAGTTGTCAAAATTTCTCTTACCCAATATCATTTGATGAAAGCAATAAGAACTTAGTCGATAGCAGTGGACATCTGAATTCTGAGGTTTTATACTGGGTCCTTTGGGAGTTCTGGACTCTGTTGCATAATCCGAAAACACGAGGACAAAGCTCATTTGAGACCTTTCTCAATGCCAAGATTCCACCTTGAAACACTCCTTCTCTTAGTCTCTCAACTTAGGTTTCCTCTCCTTACTCCCAAGCGTAGTTTTTTCCTGTAAAAACCTCGTATGAAGAGAACTAGAGAAGTCAGATTCCTATAGATGCTGATCCTTAACATAGAATATGGATCTATAAAAGTGGATAAGGTAAGTCCACACTAAACATACATAGTAGGTTGCCAGGGCTTAATTAGTTTAATTAGGATATTAAAGATATGTATGTTTCTTTTCGTCAGATTTCTGTCCTTTATGCTGCTTACCAAAGTGCTTCCAGTGTTCCATCCTATATAGACTAAAATGTGGTTAATCATTTTTTTTTCAATGAAGCTTTTATGCCAATCGGAGAGTGTCACAGTTGTTCTCGAATTACTGTAGCTTCCCTCCAATCCGAGAAACTGGAAGTTCTGACTGTTTGCTGTTGTATTCTCTTCTCTATTCAGTTATACCAGTTGCTTGAGAGCGTGATTAGGAATGAAGTGAAAGAAACGTCCATTTTGGTAAGCTGTGCTTCTAGTCTGGCACAAATATGGAAAAGAAAGTGTACTTTCATTTATAATTTGATGTGTTATTGATTAAATTATTATTATTTCTTGGTTCAGGAATTAAGTAATATTGATGGAAGATGGTGCATAAAGTCAGGGGCTGATATTCGACCAAGTTTTGAGGGACTATTGCTTTCTAGGTTCATCAAATTCTTCAAATATCTTATTTTGTACACATGATGGACTTTGTCCATACCTTTGTTCTAGTGTTTCTACTTGATTTTATTTTATTTGTGTTTATCAATGAGTGATGGTAGTATGACTTCCATCGCAAAATAAATTATATGATGAACGAGAAAGATATTAAACCGTCACAAATTATGCATTTACTTAAACATATGATCCGGTCAGGAATTTCTAATTGAGCTAAAGGAAAATTGGAATTTCGATGACCTTCTCATGCACATGAAGAGACTAATTGGAAATTGTGCTGCAATTTTGATATTCTTTTACGCACCATTTAATTAAAATCTCAAGTGTATTTTTTATTTTTATTTTCATGGAACTTCAATTGTTATCTCCCAATTATCTCTTGTTGAACTGACTGAACAGATCCCCGTATTAATGATCATACACTGTTCAATTGTATGACTATTAGATTTCTTTGATATCTTCAGTGATTTTTGTTATTGATCTAGGCAAATTATTGATTGCTGCCTGGAAGTCTTTCCATATTCTGCAAATATTGCTCTTTATGAATAACAGATAATAAATACCCTATTCCAGTGATTCAGGTGGAGGAAGCATATTAGAGCCTCTTTCTGCTGTACCATTGAATGATGAATTGCAACGAGCCATGGCGTCTGTGGCAAAGGCAGAGTCTGAAGTGCTCTTAAAGATAACAAATAAGGTTTTGCCAAATTTGTTGAAGTAACATATAATTTTCTCTATTTTAACTACAATTTAATTGGTATTTTTCATTTTCTATTCGTGCAGGTGCAAATGGACATCAATGACATTGAACATGTATTTAATGTCATGATTCAAATGGATATGTTAGGTACGTTTAACCTGACTGACTCTTTGGTTACTAACAATATCCCTTTTTCTTTCTGGCAACTAGTTGATCCATATGCCTAGTTCTGATGCTGCTTCTATTCTATGCATGAACAACTCTGTTCATGCTTACTTCTGTGACAGACTAAATAATCACAGGAAATGTTATATTTCCAGTTAGTGGATGAAAAACTCACACACAAACTCACACATATGTTGCTGCTATAAAGGGTTTCTCTAGTTGTGTAGGTGGAATGATGGTCAGAGACTCAGAGGTGATGTCTAAAGCTATTTGTTATGTGAAATAGAATATTATGCTTTTGGCAGCCTTCGGAAATCATCCATGTCTTATACACTTCTTTCCTTAAAGATAGTGTATTTATTTTTCAAGATAATGCCTAAAAAAATTCATGACCTCTTCTGCCTAACCTGTTACTTTCAAATGCCAACCCGCCATTGTCTTTCAAGGAGTGATTGGAGGTCAGATACCAGATGGTTGTGTATTAGAATACTCATATTGATATTTAGTTTACATTATTTGGGATTTTGTTTATATTTCTTTATTGTGTCTCTCTGTTTCCTGTTAATACAGATCAATGCTAGAGCACGATACAGTCTTTTATTTGATGGTTCACGCCCAGAATTATATTTGCCACAAGATAAGGATAGCAGTCTTACTGCTGATGCGCTGCCAGACAACAAAACTTTAATGACATCACAACATAGTCAGGGGAAATGGACTTTGTATTTGCCAAAAGCTTATCATCCTTTGTTACTTCAACAACATCGTCACGATTTACGCGAGGCCATGAAGGATGTCAGTAATGCTAATGCTGTAAGTCATGCATTCAACTTGGTTTGAAGCTTTTCTCATCTATTTGCAAGTTTTTATTTCACTATTGTTCTACAATGGATGTATGAATATGGACCTGAAAAGTATGCATTTGTCGATTTTGCTTGAATCTTTCCACATTTGACAACACCCCCTTTTGTTGTCCCACAACCAACCTTATCCAAAGTATGTTTATGTGATTGAATATTGTTAAAGATGTGTATGATGTAGTATCACGAGCATTAGATGTAGTGGCGGGCCGGCGGCTATAGTTCTTTTCAATTTAATCATGAGTGAAATTATGAGAATATTCAATTTATTGAAGACATAGTTATTGGACGAGGTTAGGAGAGGGATAAGAATTATACAGGAATACTTTAAATATAAAGGTTTTAGGTTATGTGGAACTATGACTAAATACATGGATTGCCCTTTCAGTTATAGTAGGAATAAGGATATGATAGTAGAGTTTTTGTTGGCCAAAAAGAGTGATCGTTTTAGATATTTAGATTAATTTTTTTCCAAGAAATGAAGATTTGAGGAAGATGTAATGCATTGTGAAAGTTATGAGTTCAACCTTAAAATCACCTAGGAGGGGGGGATAGGTGAATAACGCGGAATTAAAAATTACCAATTAAAAATAATAAGTTACATTTTAATTGCTCTAGATGTTTAGTCAATCGAGTCAGTTTTATCTTATGTTGAATTGCCACAATAGTAAATGAATGTGCGGAAGAGACAGATATCATCACCTAAAACGACCGTGATCAACATAATCCTTTTAACCTTGAATCTTTACCACTCAACATAGCTCCATTCAAGAGAATCAAGAACAGATATAATATGGACTGACACTTTCATGAGCCAAATAAAGATTGCCGAGCTTTATCAAATAAAGATTGTACTTCAACTGAAAGAACAGAAAGCAAAGGGAATATAACATTGTGTATCAGAAAAACATTTAGCAGCAGGCCACAATTATTTAACACCATAATGTCGTGGATAATAAAACCACAGAGATTACAGAACCTTTATCTAATCTAATAGTAAAAAGAGCCGAGAAAAGAAGAGGTATACATGTTTTCACGGTAGGCAGAGAACAGAGGCTTACTCATTGATGTCGAAACTGTCCAATATCCAATAGAGTGAATGTTTTCCACATGGCCTTACTAATATACATGCTTCAAGCTGTCTTAACACAGTATCACAATTCAAATTCATCATCAAGCTTGAGTGCCTCAGCAGCAGCTTCCTCCTCTTCATCATCAATAGCTAAATAAGGGTTATGCATTTTAGGCCTAAAATTATACCCAGTAAACACATAAAACCCAAGAGTAGCTAATTCAGCACCCACCACACCAGTCCACTGATACTTATACGATGTTATAGACTCCAACCCATAAACTATCACCCTGGTAAAGTAGATATAACAAATAACCACAACATAGTACTGCCTAAACAACGTCAACTTCATCAAATTCACTGCGGCCTTCCCATCCGTCCTGGCAGCCTCTCTCAACTTCTTAATCGACCATACTATAGGGAACAGAACTGCACAACAGCAGATAATATCCACAAGCAAGAAAACTTGCTTCCAAGTAGACAAATTTTCGCCATAAGGTCCAGCCTCATCAATCACAACTTGAGCTATATTCGACACCACTTGCAACGGAATTACCACAATTAAAACCTTCTTCTCTTTATCTTGCAAATAAGGTTTAAGAAACGACCATCCAGTTCCTATCAAAACTATCAAAGTGAACAGTGTAATACCCTTCAAAAAGCTAAATATATAAAACAAAACATCCCACCCATGAGCACTTCCAGATCTCTTGATGTAAGACTTATCCTCAGCCTCGAATAATAAATTAAATGCCTTCAAAATCAAGACCGCAAGCATAAAAAAGTGGATTCTGTGAACAGATAAACGCTTTTTATACAGGGTATAAATCCAAACAGTCCCTAAGAATAAATATATTAAGAAAAACATGAAGTAAATTGAAGGGAGAGAAGTTTTCCCTGCCGATAAAAAATCGAAAGTTTTTGTTTTGGAGTTAAAATTGTACATTACGGAATGAACATTCATGGAAACTTTCAAATTCGGTATACAATTGGCAAAAACCAGAGTGAACAGATTAGATTCAGATACTTTGATTGAAGCATTCAAATTTCCGGTCGGGTTCGGGTTCTGGAGGTGGTTGAAAGTTAAAACGGGTATGATGGAACTGGATTGGAGGGAGCATTGGATTTCACCCTCTTGAAGCTGCTCGAGTACGTGCAACCATGAATCTCGAGAACAGAGGAAGAACCCGATAAAAGCGAGATCGGGTTCAGGCGGCAATAAAGAAATATCGGTGACAGTGAGGTTCAGGTAGCCAGAATGGGTGAATCCGAATTCATCGAAAGGGATGGTGGATCGCGAGTCAGAGCGGATCTCCGAGAATCGGATCTCGGCCCGGGTCGTGTAAAAGAAAAATGTGAAGAAGAGAGGAATGGGAGAAATCTGGGTTTGATTCTGGTCCTCTGAAGGGCTTGAGATTCAGGATTTTCTGTATGATAATCATTTTCTTTTATAATAATCATTTTGTCTAAAGAATTGCCAATACAACTTAACCTAACACATTGGATTGTGTGGGTTGGATGATATGAGATCATTTGGTAGGAAGATACATTTAAGGTTAGATTGCATGTTTGATAGAATGTTTGTTATATAAGCTATGCCTATGGTATTAAGTATTGAGCCGTAAATGGACAAAATGCATATAAGATGAATGTGGCTGAAATGAGTGTGTCAAGATTGATGTGTGGTCTGACAAGAATGAGTAAGATAGAAAATGAGAGTATATACCAGCAAGCAGAGGTGAAACTAATTGAGGATAAATTAGGAAAATGGTGACTTTGGTGGTTGGGGAATAACTTGTCATAGAGTGATGTGATCTCTCTGGAAGATGTTAGAAGAGCGAGAGTTTAGTCAAATTGAAGTGGTCAGATGAGATTACGAAAGGCATCTTCCAATTAGATCTTTGTAGATGTAAGGTTCATCAAACAGAATGCAAACTTATGATCAATATATCTTTGAAAGCTCATACGGAGGGAATAAATAGACTCTAATATCTGAAAGATGGAAAATAAATGTTTTAATTTCTCGAGTTGGGAAATTTAAAGTGTGAGAAATCTTTAGAATACTTTGTCGGCCAAATAAAACCTGGTCTTGTACATGTATTCATGTTGCCGACCAGAGGGACTTTCTAACCCAACCAAGGATAGAAGTAATCAAACTACGCTTTCCCTCTTCCCTTATCCGAGGTAGGCTCCCTAAATATACTAAGAATATAATTTAGTTTGAAGCTCCATATAGTTCAGAAAGAAAAACACAATAATATTATGGTCCTGTTGTTATGTAAAGTGAAATGAAGAAACTTTAAGAACTTTTTTCCTTTTCCTTCTCGCTCATTTTTCTTTTTTCCTGAAAGTGGGTGAGGGGATAAGGATACTTGTCAGGAAATATGCATATTTTGGTGTAAGTTTTTTTAGATAGTAATTCTTGGAGCTCTCTTAAAGATGATTTTAGGAGCATTGGCATGGCAAGGATCAGTCACTTGAAACTAATAACTAACTGTTAATTATATGGTTTTAAGTTCAAATCACCTGAATATGAAAATAAATGGTTCATTTTGTTTGCCTTTAGGAACTCAGGAGGAGAAAACAGCAAGGAGGAAATGTGTTGTGGAAAGAGGAAATAAGTTTGAAGATATCATCTTTGCAAATGCAGGTTCTTTGTTTGAGGTTTCGAGTAACCCTGTTACAAGCATCTCCGTCTTCAATATGTTTATTTGAGTCATGCTGTAGTTTCTTCCTGATAATTTCAGGTTTCTAAGCTGAAACAAACTCCCCCAGTACCCTTTGACATATTCATACCTTGCAATACTAAAGTTGTCGTCATAACTGGCCCCAATACTGGGGGCAAAACCATTTGCTTGAAGACGGTTGGTTTGGCTGCTATGATGGCAAAATCAGGTCAACTTCACTATCATCAACTTATTCTTGATTTATCCTTGTCATTGTATTCTCTTAATTTTGGTCCTATTCCTGAAACTTTTAAATGTTGATTTGTCATGATTAATGGAAGCTTTACTATGCTTTCATAGGTATGAAATGAACATTTTAAGATATTTATACATTAGGTACTTAGTAACAAATTCATCCTGTGGTTGCAGGTGTGAGTGCAAATGCACCATAGTTTACATGACAGGGATTTGAATATTTATAAGATAAACCATCTAAGATCTTGTTAATTATTTTTTAAAAATTTACTACAGATCTTGAAATGTGTAATATTCATTGGGAAATAGGATATAAGAGTTGTCACAATTGTGAACGGAGATGACACAATGTTAAGGCTGTCTACCAATAAGGAAAAGATACACTGGTTGGCGTTTGCTCATCTGATACCGGTCATGGATTCTGTTCCTAAAACATTTGCTGTTTGGCTCTCAAGCATACTGGTCTGAACCATACATTGCTAAATGACACTAAGCCAGACACGAGTCAGACTGGAAAAGATGGACATTATATTTAGATCACAGTGCCCCAAAAATCTGCATTTCAGTTAGGAGATAAATTGCAGATGACAGATGTTACTCTCACTTGTGATAATATGCTGAGGATACTTGCTTTATTATATTAGCATATCCCATTTGACTAAAATCTGTATTTGGCATGCTTTTTGGACTGATCTCCTGCATTGTGGCTTGAGGTGCACAAGAGTTGATCTATGTGACTTAGGTTCAGATAGGATTTTAGCATGTTTAAAGGAGAGGGGATTAAAACCCCTGAACTGTAACCTGCCATCTGGTTCCAAGAAAAAAATGTCCCTAGGTTTTACATTTTGAATTGATTACTGGTTAATTCTTAGTAATAGTGGTGAATATGCTTCTTCTGTTTTGCTTGTACCCAAAAGTGGGAAGAATTTTAAAAGTATATATTTTAGTTGTTTTCTATCGCTTAGAATTATTCTATTGAATAACCTCTTTGTATTTTTTTATTTTTCTAATTATTACAGGTTTATATGTGTTAACTTCAGAACCAGTAAAGATCCCATGGTTTGATTCTGTATTTGCAGACATTGGCGATGAACAGTCTCTATCTCAATCTTTATCTACCTTTTCTGGCCATCTGAAACAAATTAGTGTACGTTGGTAACATGATCCATTATGATTAAAACATGATTAGATAACATAGCTTGGTATCTGTAAAAGTGACAAATTTTTCTATATATTTATGAGTCGTATCCAAAATGATTGGTCTATGCAATTATATTTCTCTAAAGCCATAAAGACAGTATGATACTCTCTAAATAAAAAAATCACCTCATTCCTAGATTTGTGCATTGTATGGACTTTGATACGACATATTCTCTGCAGAAGATATTGGACCAAGCATGTTGACTGCAGTCTGATGTCGTAATGAATACCTGTTATTTGCAATTCTTGAGAACATTCTAAGAAACTTGCTTTTGCACAACTTAACCAATCAGTTTTATCTGGCTTCTTCATGAATGGGATATACCGTAGGTTAGATAGACATAAGTGGATTGGAGAATTTTTTGTCAGCAATTGTAGCATGGACAGATAATTTCGTGCATTCGTTTAGATTATCGTCGGACTTCTACTATTTGTTTGGTTTTTTGATAGGCATATAAATATTTTTGTGGTTTTATGCTCGTTCCCCATCGTCAAGGTGAGCTTTTATTGTTATAAACTTGTGATCAGTGGATTATCTATGATATGTTTTTGGGTTATGCAATTTTCCTTGATTTCTGAGGATTCTTGCAACTGCATTAGCTGCGAAAAACTCTTTTTTGCAAATTAAATGCTGTGGTTGATTTAAAAAGTATTATCGAATTTATACCTGTGCTCTTTCCACTCAAGTGTGGGGCTTATCCAATTTTATTGCATGACCATTACCATTGATTTATGCCGATATTCGTTCAATTTCATTCTGCAATGAGTTACACAAATTTTTGCTGCTGCTCTCTCTGACGGTAACATATTTTACGTTTCCTTGGCTGAACTTTGCAGGAAATCAAGTCCCACTCAAGTGACCTGTCACTAGTGCTATTAGATGAAGTATGTGATCTATTTATATTTAGCCCATGTTTAAAAACACATTTCATTGGACCCACAACTTTTATCCGACCTAGCAGCTTATAATCTCAAAAAGCTGTCAAACAAGGGCTTAGATTATTTTGGAGCCGAAGAATATGTTTGGCTAATACTTTTTCTCATATATCCTTTGATGCTTAATGTCACAAATATCATACGTTCACTCGCTCAATATAGTGAGAAATAGGTCTGCAAGTTTTTGCCGGAATAGAAGAATGGAAAGTGTTAATAAAAGACTGGTGATATTAGAATATTTATCGGGTGATATCCCTTTCAATATTTCCAGGTAGGTGCAGGGACAAATCCACTAGAAGGAGCTGCACTTGGGATGTCTTTGCTGGAATCTTTTGCAGAAACTGGAGCCTTACTAACAATTGCTTCCACACATCAGGGAGAGCTTAAAACACTAAAATACAGGTAGCTGATGTAAAGACGGAACATCTATATAGGCCATGTGATTTTACTTTTTCTAACATTAGGTTTCATTAATTTAATTGTGACAGCAATGATGCCTTTGAAAATGCGTGCATGGAGTTTGATGAAGTGAACTTGAAGCCAACTTATAGAATTCTTTGGGGAATACCAGGTTATAACTTTCTTTTGTCAAATATGGGCTCTTGGTTTAACCTGAAGTTCTTTGCAATAAGTTTGATTTGATTAGTCCTCTGACTATACAATAATGAGTGGTAATAATCAGCAAACCTCCAATAGGAACTTTTTTGTTTCCGGACTTTCTCTTTGACAAATATCTCCCAGCAGAAGAGTAATATTAAAGTATTTTCTACCGCAGGACGTTCAAATGCAATTAATATTGCTGAAAGACTTGGGATACCAAATGAGATTCTGGACGATGCTCGTGAACTTTATGGAACAGCTAGTGCCGAAATTAACGAGGTAATTGCATTTACTCGTCCACAGCTAATTAAGATAAAGATGACAAGGATAAATTCTCAACTTTTTTGTTGAAGGTTTGATTTTATTATTCAGGACTTGGAAGGTTTTCATAAACTCTTGTTATGGTAGTTTGCATGAAAATGTGATAACATTGTTTTAATTAACCTACTGCAACTAGTGGTGTCAATTAGGCAGGTCTGGGAGGCCCATAATGGGCTGCCTACGGAGGAGTGGGCTGGGCCAGGGTTGGTGGCAAATTTCTCTGTATGACCCGTTTTACCATCCCTAGCCACGAGTCTACCTCAAATTTATACTGATTTACGCTGCAGTTCAATATACCACTGGGACTTAGTATAATACGTTCACAGATGTTATTCAACCTTGATATTTACCAAGTAACAATGATGAGACATTTCTTATAGTCAAATGATGCAGTAGTATGGTATTTTGGAGGTTCTAGCTGCTTTCTGGTGTGCGTGTAAATGTTTATTTCTTTGGCCACAAATTTGTTGTTTAGTTTGCCTAATACATTCTGCACTGGTTAAAAACTGCAGATCATAGTTGACATGGAAAGATCCAAGCAGAACTTTCACAAAAAGGTTCACGAAGCACAACACAATCTGATGTGAGAATTTTTTGCTCAACAAATTATACACGAGGATTGAGATTCAATTACCAAATATATATATAAAACCTTACTTTCATCTATTTCAGAATTGAAAATTGAACATAAATCCTTTTTTACCAATATAGCAATCGAAGGGACAATTAGACAATTCCATTTTATTTTTTTTTTGGGGCATTCAGGCTCTCAAAGAATCTTCATCACAAACTACTGGTGACCAGAAAGAAAATAGTGGAACACGGCATTGAAGAAAGATACAGGATGATGCAAGAAGTATCTGAGGCAGCAGCTGCGGCACGTTCCATTCTTCACAAGAAACTGCGAATATATCGCTCATTTCCTAATCAACCTACAGAGGTTATGACTGCTGAAAACAACAGGCATAATTCGACAATTAATGACCATTCTACAAGCCCGGAAGAAAGTGAACCTTCTGTAGCAATTGGGACTGCGGAGTCATTGAATAATGCAACGCAATCAGTTGCAGGTAGTATACTTGATGTGAATCGTGTTCGTGTTCGTGTTTCTGCTTAGAAATCCACACTGATCCTTGTAGTTTCGTTATTTTCGCCTTTATCCATTGCAGAAAAGAAGCGTGGGCTACCCACTATTGGTGATATGGTGAATGTTCCTTCCCTAAACAAGAAAGCAACTGTTCTAAAAGTGGAGCCATCTAGAGGAGAAATAGTAGTTATGGCTGGTAACATGAAGTTGAAGTTAAAACTATCTGATGTCGTACCCTGATGGCTAAGAAGAACCTTATCCTTGTACAAAGTAGACTTTGCTTGAATACATACCTTGTACGAGGGAATTAACTAATTATGTCTACTTCTGGAAACGTGTAGTTCTCTTTTTCTAAAATGGCAACTTGAGCCGCAGAGGTCTCAATCGAGCTGGGCCGGTTTGGATTGTCTTGGCAGAGGCCCATGCTGAAAAATGCTGGCCCGGTGCGAAATTGTTTAAGAAACTAGAAACAGACAACACTCCTGATTGAGAAAATGACCAAAAGAAAGAGTCAATTCCTATAGTGAAAGTCTCCACGATGTTTTGAAATTTTAAGTGATATTAAATTTGACTGCCACATATTTAGTTCACTTGTCAATCAAACGTGCCATGTCAAGCTATGATTATAAACATTGTAAAGAATTGAGAGCATTTGAGTAAGTTGTGTCTATGTATTACAAAGAGAGAGCTACTCTTTCTATATGGTTATAAACATGTATAAAAGAAAAAGAATCTATAATAATTACACTACCATGCTATAAACCCGAGATTCCCATATTATTTACACTTGATCCCCACAACTTCTCTCATGGAAGGCCAATTATCAGCCATGGATTCAGTACATTTTATAGCAATATCCATCAAATCCAGTGCTTTCCTCTGCTCTTCTGAATCCCAGAATTGACTTTCTTCGTCAAAACATGACAGAAAATTACTCTGCAATTTTTCCTTACATAGGATGCAATATCTAAGCCTTCTTCAAAAGAGTGATCTAAAGGCAATTTTCTGCAAAGAAGTTCTAGTTCCACAGCTGTATACTCAGAAGATTTTTCTGTCAACCTTGTTGAGAGTGCATTCTCTGGATTGTTTAATGTATACATACATTAGTATTTGAAAATGTGAAATTTTGAAGTAACGTGTAAATCAGTCTCAAATAAATATAAGTTGTTCGGTTTGAATAGTTTTTAACTTATAATTAAATTATTTTAAGAACCCTGTTTCTTGGTCAGGCTCAAGAATAATTGCCCTTATTTTAAAGTGTAAATTGAAGTCAAATAGTCCGATCGAGGATACCAACAAAATCAAATCGCTCATTTATGCTTCCGTGTAGAAAAATATCTTATCATCATGTTGGTGTATAGTGTTTTTGACCAAATTCTCTTTCTTAGAAAAAGATTGGAAAAGCAAGTCTTCGTTCTTTAAGTCAATTGAATACATGTATATATATTTTAATTAAAAATAAGAATAAAAAATTAGACCAACAAATTTAGGAACTTTAGAATAAAACATTTTAACTCACAACTCTGCTAAGCAACAAAAATATGATAACGGCGGGTTTTTTCCACATCCCTATAAATCGAAAAAAGAAAAGTCTGTTTTTCTTTTAATTATTTTTATTTATTGTTTTATTAATAATGATAGTAAATGATTTCTTTTGACTGTGTTATTCTCAATATGGTTTGTACATGACTAATATATATTTTTAAAAAACTTAAAAAATAAAATTATTTATGATATTTTATATAATAGGATTTTTTTACAACAAAGAATTTGATATAAAAATATTTTCCTATCTATTTAATATTTATTAACAAAATTGTTTAAAAAATAAACTATAATTACAATTTATGCCTTTAAAATCTTTAATCTTAGTATCACTTACTACAAGTATAAAAGAAAATACAAATATTATATTAAACTGATAATAGAGTCAACTAGAAGAATTTAATTAAATGTTAGGCACGAGAAGTCTAGCGTTGCCGTAACGTTTACTTAGATTGGGAAAATTTCATCGTAGGTCCTTAATCTAAAGTTGTTACAGAAATTTGGCTCTGAACCTTTTTTCCTTGAAATTTTGGTGTCTAAGTTTTATTTTTTATATTTAGAGTACCTAGATCTCAATGTTTATGTCCACTTTATCACTAAAATCTATTAAATTTTTTTTTTTCTCTTGAATAGAAAATGAAAACAAAACTTGACCCTTTTCCCAAATTCAATGATCACTTATTTTCTTTTAAGGCCCTGTTTGATTTCCTATGTTTTCCAATTTCCATGAATTTGGTTGTTCGATGGCAAAGTTTTGCCATGGAAAATATTTTCCATTTATGCTTCACACGTGCACAATGACTTGATTCATTTTCCCACCAATTTGGTGGGAAAATGAAATTCCAGTTTTTTTTTTTTTTAAACAAATTTTATAATCAATTGTAAAAAAAAAAAAAATCATTTTAATGGACAATTTACATGTAAAATAAAGTCAAACGAACACTAAATTTTGATAAAAAATGATTTTCTTGGAATTTTTTTT
>CAIGRN010188430.1:0-18873 GCA_903798345.1 Fraxinus anomala
AAATAGTAGATTGAGAGAGAATGTGTGGTTAAAAAAGAAATAAAAATTATAAATGTGATGAAAAATATTATTTTATTGAAAAATTTAGAGTTGAAAATGAAAATGAAAATTTTAATATGATTCAAACATGTGCCTAATGTAAAAGATCTATTTCATTCTAATTGTAATTCTCATTTTTAAATTATATAAATACTGATAATAATTATCAATAAAAGATACACTTGAATTTTAACTCTCATTTTTTCTTCTCTTCTTGTTCTATAATTTTTATTTCATAACATATATTTATTTACAAGTTAACTTGTTAAGCTAATTCGAATAATTTTTGTCTACGTAAATAACATCCCAAAAACAAACAAAAGAAAAGAATACGCCCGTTGGTTGCGTTCGTTTTTGGGTTTGTGGACTTGCAGATTGCACTTTCCCATCCCATCCCTAACTCACCTCACCTCCCCAAATATTCTCCTCAATTTTGGTCCCCAGTTACAATTTTTCAAGAACCATGTGGTATAATTACCTTCTTTGATTTATCAATTAATCTCGTACTGGTATGCTCTTTCTTTATTCTGTTATATGGGATTGTTTACGTACAAATTTGATAGCAAAATTCATCTGTTTATATTTTTCTTGTGAAAGAGATATTATTGTTTAATTTTTGAGTTTAAGAAGCAAGAATTCGAAAGAAGATCAACCTACCTAAGGAATTTGCATAAATTCTGATCCAAATTTTTAGTCACTTCCTTATAATTTCCGGAATTTTGTGTCTTCTTTGTTGCTTTATTTTCTGGGTTATTTTGATGGCCAATCTAGTAACCTTTTTCATGATTTGGTTGTTTTTTTTGACAGCCCACTTCAAAAATAATTATAATAACTATTAAAAACTAAGAGAATGTTTGGCCTTGCTCTTTTTATAGAAAACAAAGAAGAAGCCTTTTTTTGCTTTAAGCTTAGCCAAACGAGATCTAAGTGAAGTTATTGGGCTGCAGGTAGCATCGTTTGGGGAGAAGAAGGTGTGAGTGAGTGATTTTACGGCTTCAAAAAACACATTATTAATTTGTGGAGGACACAAATTGATGTCGCTGAGAATAAAGACGGTTGTAGATAAATTTGTGCAGGAGCTGAAGGAGGCCCTGGATGCAGACATACAGGACAGAATTATGAAGGAAAGGGAGATGCAGAGTTACATTGAGGAGCGTGAACGCGAAGTTGCTGAGCGTGAAGCAGCCTGGAAGGCTGAACTCTCTCGCCGTGAGGTACCTGAGTTACAGTTGCATTAGTGAAATGGAAATACGAGTTTGAGGATGTTAAGAACTGTGAACTGAAGTAGTTGAGATAGAACGATGAAAGGAATGTGAAAACTTATATAAATTTTCCGTTTAAGAATTATATAGAGAATGATTCAATTCATAGTGATACAAATAACCATAATGGGGAAAATTGTAATACAAGTTGCACAAACTAATGAAATATGAAAAATATCTCAGTATCACTATAACATGTAAATATTTTTATTATCTTTAACAGGGAGATAAGCTGTTAATATTTATATATAATTTAAAAATGTAATATAATATTTTTGCAGAAGATTTTCTGATTGCTGGTTGGAACTTGTAAGTCATTGCCTGATACCATGATATAATAAGTAACATTGTTATTCTCGCCTTTATGATGCTTTGCAAATCCATCTATTTCAAGAGATTGTGTAAGTACAGAAATTAGGTCTTTAGTTGAAGAGTTAGCTGATATATTTTTACATGGAAAAGTTTTTAGGCATTTGATCATGGGGACGCTGCTAGTAGTTTTCAATTTCTTTTTTCACCTAATTCATACTTCGTCCTGAGAATTTTTGGCGCGCCATTCTTTTTCTAGATCATCAGCATAGGTACCATTCTTCATATAACTGAGTTGATATGTGTCTGATAGGACTCCACCAATAAAATCAGAGAAACAGGAAATTACCAAGAGAATTACATACAGGAAAGTAAACAAGACTCTTTTCTACTCGCTCAATTATTGCCTACCTATCCCTCCCTTACTACTCTTACTTATAGAACTGATTTTGGTTAGCCACTATTCTGATCAACTGAATGCAGTTTTCCCTTTGCCTCCACTTGCAAGGCATTCTTCCTTTCCCTTCTAGAATATGTGAAATGGATTGGAGGCCTATCATTGCCCCTGGGTTCCAATGATACCATGTCCTCAAGGTGAAAGTCGGGGAAGTGTTGCAGAATAGAATCAACTGATTTGTAGGAAGCCTCAACTATAGGACGATCTTTCCATTTTATCGATACTTCACCTCCTGGATGTTCTCCCAAGACTTGATCAGGTTCCACATTCCATTCTACATTTGCATCGAGATGGGGTGGAAACAGTTGGCCTCCCAGTTCGACCCACACTCCTCCACCCTCTTGCTGTATGGCTTTTACCATAGTTTTAAGGGACACTCGTCTTGTGAAGCCCTGCATCTCCTTGCAATGTAAACGATGTATCTCCCATTCTAAATTGCATGGTTAATTGCTTCCAGTTCAACTCCATATCGCCCAAACTACCAAGCCACTGCATTCCTAGCACTCATCGGTACTACCCAGCTCCAACGGCAAGAAATTTTCCACAATTTTCAACCCCTGCAACTCAACTATTACCCCTTTGCAAATTTCCCTTCCCTTAACGGACTTGCCTGTCCCCATGTAACCTATTACATCTTTCCCGAATTGGACTTCCGGAGCCATAATTCTTCAGCGTCTGTTTGCAACCCAAGTCTTTTGGATAGCGAATTTCTTCACTTTTTTTTTTTTTTTTTTTTAGCTCGATTGGGTGCTACTGGCAGAAGAACTCGGAACTAAGAGCATGTTTGGCTAAACATGTTTTGAAAATAGTTACTTAAACGTAACTTTAAGCTTAGCCAAACACGTTCTAAAATCTATTTCTATGTATTAAGCCACCTAATTTATCTCCCACATTTGGGCTTACCCATGGTCACACGGCTGTGAAAGGCTGTCAAAGAAATACGTAAACACCTTCCTTATAATCCTCTGATGAAAATCAGTAGCCAAATGAGAAATAACTCTTTTTTGTGGTTTTATTTTCAATGGCTATTATTTGTCAAAAAGAAAATGACTGGAATTGTTCTGAGTCTTTGTTTCGACATGTAGGTTGGTGTTATCTATTTGTTACAAATTTTTAGTTTTGCTTTTTATATGCTGTTATCTATTTTCTGTTCACGTTATGATTTCTGAGTGTGACATTGTTGTAATTTAGGGTGAGATTGCTAGGCAAGAAGCACGTCTAAAGATTGAAAGAGAGAATCTCGAGAAAGAGAAAAGTGTGCTAATGGGAACCGCGTCAAATCAAGATAATCAAGATGGAGCTCTTGAAATAACAGTAAGCGGCGAGAAGTATCGTTGCCTTAGGTTCGCAAAGGCGAAGAAATGAGGTACATAAATCCTTATTTATTATACTAGCTCTTCATGACATGTTTGGTCGGGATAAATGGGTTATACTAGACAATGTTACGAAAGAGAAATGAGCTAAAATCTTGTTTATTAACTCTCTAGTCGTACTTAAAACTGTGTACTATGGTTTAAAAATCAATTGGATGTTTTTAGTCTTGTAAATGCAAGTACTTGATAATTTAAACTGCCTCTCAACTGAGCTTGTATTCAAATTATTTAGCAATGAAATGTTGGTTTTTCTTCATCTACATTGAACTATACACGATTGATTCCTTACTTTTCCTAATAGTCCATACTATAGTTATCAAACCGGACCAGACCGGACCGACTATTATCAAGCCTATTCAGGCTACTCTATTTCATCATTTTACAAACTGGTTAAACCCGCTCGAACCGATCAAAATCAGTTTATTGTCTGTTAATCTAGTCGGGTTAACTATTGTTATTTTGGAACAAGGGTTTGTACTTGATTAGAATTTGATTGACCCAAAACCTCGTGCTGAGGTCTATATTCAATGAGGCTACACACTTGACGCTCGAAGTGTTGGTAGTAATTCCAAATTCAACTCGTCTTTTAAAAAAAAAAAAAATTATTTTTGTGGGAAGCAAAGCAAATTTTATCATATAAACAAACTTTAGGAAAATTATGGCTGGAATTCCCCACCTTTGTAGGAGCATGGATATTGATCCCCAACCTTCAAATGAGAGGTTATGGGTCTTCAACCTATTTAAGAATGTTGAGATCCCTAGGGACGAAAATTGTTAATTGACAGTTAAAAAGTTAAATTGTGTATTAAAATGACTATTATACCCTTTCTTCACATAATAAAAAGGTTTATTAATACAAAATATCTCTGTGTTTGGTATTTAATGTGCAAAATATCCATACGTTTCAAATTTTTTGCATTTTCACTCTTGTATTTATATTTTATTGTGGAAAATATCATTTTCATCAATTATTATCCAAATTCTCAATTAAAAATTGTTGACTGACAAATATATTCTTATATTTAAATAAAATAAAAAGAAAAGAAAAGAAATATAAAGAACAAATTGTAATTATACTCTCATTTAAAAAAAAAACAAATAAGTCCCAAATTAATTAAATTAAAAAATAAAAAAGAAAAGAAAAATCACTCCCAAAATGGAAGCCAGCCGCTTGAATACATGAATTTTCGCCTCCAAAAATTCCCATATCTCTTAACTCTAATTTACTGAAAAAAACAGCTGTAATCTGTTCATGTTCCAAATAGAGAAGGAGACAGCAATGGCAATGACTGTAGAAGGACAAGATAAGGTTTTGGCCACTACACAAAGGATCGTTCAAAGCCTTAACAATAGTTCAGACGCCGATGATATGTTACTGATTCTCTCCGCCTTCGACAACCGCCTCTCCAATCTCTCCGCCTTTGTCTTCGACGAGGACCCACCTTCCGATGACTCGCGATCTGAGGCCGCTGAGAATATCATTTTCAATGGGGGTAAATTTGTCATCCGTAAGTGGGGATTACTTGGATGTTGTTGATGAGATCATACATTGATCGAGGAATTGAATTTAAATAATCGGGGGAGCCAGAAAAGTAACTGAGTGTTACAATAATTTATCGATGTTGAAAGTCGAAATTTTGGTTATTGATTTAATGGTGATAAAAATATAAAATAATATTACAATAATACTAAAAATGATATAATTTATAAATTATAGTTGTTTCTTGCGAATTTTCATATATTGATATCATTGTACACTAACCTCAAATTAAGAAGTCAAATCAAATCTCTTCACAGGGCAATAATAAATCCAATTCACACATCATTCACACTTCAGAGGGCAATACTATATAAATATTCAATTCCACCCCACCCAGTTGCCGGCGGTCGACACCACCGCCTCATTGTCGTTGGTGGAATGAGAAGCATCATATCAGGGAAAGCCTTGGCGTATTTGGAAACTGTTTTGAAGAATAAGTTTTAAAATCCAGATGCCAGAATCGCATATTACTTTGATGTTGCCGCTGGCACCTAAGTCGGTGGAATCTTCATGGCCATGCTCTTTGACACCAACGATCGGAATCGGCCAATTTTCCACGTCGATAAAATGTGGAAATCCCTCCCTGCGGAGGGGAAAAAATTCTATCGTCCTTCAAAATCAAATCCTTATAAGGCTAAAACTTCCATTTTCCTCTCTCTAAAAATTAAAAGAAAGCTTCCATTTGTATAGTCTTCATCAAACATTAAATTATATTGGGTATGTGAAATTATAGAAATTGATGCCTGAAAATCTTCCATTCCAGTCTCCATAGGTGAGACATCAATTTTCAGGGGTGCCCAAAACTCCCAACTCATAGACAAAATGTTCTTTCACAGATTCCAATTAAATTGGTACCAAAAGTGAGGCGTTGGTGCTGGCGATGAGGCGGTGGTACCATCGGCCGGCAACTGGGTGGGAGTGTATTTGATTTTGGGGTGAGGGGATTGGGGAAGATTGAAGAAGGAGATGGGTTTTATTTTGTTGATTTTGCTTAATTTTTATATTAAAATTATAAAGTTATCATTTTATCTTGTTTTATTTGGTCAAAATTATTAAATTTTTTATTTTTGAGGTTAATTGACGATTTTTTGGGTCAAACTGTCGGAAACCGTCAATCTGGATTTGAGTTGTGAATTTTGTAAAGGTTTGGTGCCTACGGTGACATAAATTAAATGTTTGGACAAAGTCTGCTACTAAATGAAATAATTGGTATCGTGACTGCAATTTCCCCTTCAACTTAAGCCCAAATAAAGTTAAATGTAACCATTATATCAAATGATGCAACAAAAATCACTTGAAATTAATTACTGCAAAATGAATGAATGTATGACAGAAATAAAACCACAAAATTTAACGCACAACATCAAGTGAAGTGGCAAAAGATGAATCAAGTAGCAGACACCAATTGAAGTCTTGAAGAACATTAAATGCTCTAAAAATTTAGCCCATGTTTCCAATTAGACATCCTGAACATTTCAATTAAAAAAATCACAACAATATCTCATCATACCGGTTTTCGAAATCGAACCCTAGAAAAATAAAAAAAATGCTCCCAAATGAAGAATTCCCTAAACTACCAGATGTGCTGTACTATGGCGGGACGAAATGGTCTTCAGAGTCTGCCGGCTCAAAACAAGCATATGGCCATGAACTCGCCGTTCGCGAATTCGATATAATGTGGATTGTCGCATGTTTTCTTCTCCGAAGGTTGCGTGTATAATTGTGGCGTATTTTCATCCCTTAGGCTGCCCATATTTGATATTCTATGGTTTCAAAGTTGATAAACAAAAAAAAAAGGCAGTTGGGCTGGACCCAAAAGTCCAGTGCAGGCCTCAGCCAAGCTTGCACTGCTCTGTCCTTGTTTGGTAAAAATTAAAATTTATATTTTAATCTAAGTTAAAAATTAAAAAAATTAAACTTATCATTTAATGCAATTTACATATCATATAGATTGATGTTCTAACACCACTAGTGCTAAATAATATTATTCAAAAGTCATTGCTCCTTATTGAAATATGTTCTATATTATTATTGAACTGTATAGATTAGCATCATTGTTTATGCAGTTCAAACCGGTTTATATTATTATTGAACTGTATAGATTAGACATCGTACTGATTGGTCCAACGAAAAATCGAACCGTGAACAATGATGGGTAATCTATACAGTTCAAACCGGTTTAGATCATTCCGCAACCAACCCACTATTAAATCGGCAGACAGCTATTTTTGACATGTAATTGGTGAACCTGTATGGTTGGACCGCCGAGTTTATGAAAATTTCCAGAATTTGATGTTGATTACCTGTCTCATGGGTATAAGCATATGGTCCACTAAGGTAGTACTTTACTTAAATTGGTCAATAACAACTTAATACTCATTTATTATTTAGACTTTCTATATGACCCACAAAATAAGTAATTACACTTGACAATAAGTTTAATAATACAACTAACGCTTAGCCCCTGTTTGGTACAAATTAAAATCTAAATTTTAATTTAAATCAAAGTCAACAATTAACTTTAACCACATATTTTATAGGTTCCACAACTTCTCAACAATATATTTTTATCAATTTCTATCAAAATATGATTTTAATATCTACCAAACAGGAGCTTAGTATAATTAAGAAAAGCTAAAAAAAAAGAAACAAAGATCACTCAACTGCTCAATTTGCAAAGGTTTGGCAATAATTTATTACACGTCTACGAAAGAAGAGTTATAAATAATAAGTTAGAACATATAGTTAAGAAAATTGAACTAACTAAATATACAACGAATAATATTAAATGGGATTAAGTCCCTGTTTGATGGTCTTAAAATTTAAAAAATACAGTTTTGAATAGTATTTTTTGGATAATGTGTAGTTAAAAAGTAAGAAATATTTTTCGGTTTATATGTAGAATATTTGATTGTGTGATTAAAAATGAGTATGAGAAATAAATTAAAGGAGTAAAATGATTCAAACAGGGGCTAAAGTGCTATTAAACAAAACTTTAGGGAACAAAAGCAACCACAAAAAGTCGTCAACGGTTACGTACGACTGTGCGGTCGGTTCGAACTTCGAACAATATTGTGGCTGCCTCGACTCACTATGCTGACTGTTCTTGTCCTCATGGGCCCACTAAAAGTCTAAAACCAAGCTAGAGAGAGCGAGAGGAGAGAGAGAGAGCGTCCGTTTAGACTACTGCTTTGTGGGCTGCGTTTCGTTTCAGTTTTCATCTGTAAATTTATTTTTCTGTTAAAAAAATTCATTTTATTGATACTGTCACCGAAATTGTGATTACCTCTTTCATTGTTGATGGTAAGCTTCTTTTTTCTATTTTTTTATGATACTAGTGTTATTATCTCTCTCCACAGACTTGTATTTATGTATCTGTGGCATCCAATGTTTGGATGTCGGGCGAATGGATTTCTTTATTTTATCAATTTTTTTTTTTCTGAAAATAGGTAAAATTGATAGGCTTTTTATTAATCTCATGAAGGACCCAAAATATAGGTTTTTAGGGCTTTGGCAACAAGGTATAATTTTTCTCTGTCCGGCTAAAATTTTGCATCAAAGGATTTCATTAATGAGGCAGTTCATTTGGTTATTTTCTGCATTTTTGTTTCACATGTATGTATAATTTTGTTAATTTTCTATTTAATTTTGTTTATTACTTCACGCATAAATTCACTTATTGTTTTACCAACTAGGGTTGTGGGTATAAATAATTTTGTTGATTTTCTGTATAAATTTATACATCCCTTGATGCATAGAGAGACGCGCGTATATTGAAATTTACAATTGCACTGATTGCTATTTTTATTTTTCTCTATACGAAACATGCCTCGAGATGTTTTACCTCTGAAGCAGTTCATCTGGTTATTTTTTGCACTTTCGTTTCACGATTATGGGTAATTTTGTTGATTTTCTATATAATTTTATGCATTTCTTGGTGCGAAAACGCATATTTATATAGAAACACACAAATATAAATTTATTTCTTTTACTAACTAGGGTTGTGGGTGTTCTTCTTTTAGGGCATTCTATTGCCTTCATCCTTATTTTTAGGTAAAATGAAAAACAGTATATCAGATAGAGATACATAGATAGTACCTGCAAGTAGCTATTATTTTACGAATTCATTTTTTGGGCATTTCTTTATTTAAAGGCATACAACTGTTTATTTTCTCTGCCTCACTTTTTATTCTTTCGCCTTGATAAATTCAACCGTGTATCTACAATTCAGTATACCCATAATTTTTCTGCTATCTTGAGTTAGATATCAATGTAAAAATATACGTCTGAAATATTTTATCACTGTTTCTGTAATATAATGCTGACTAAGTTCCTCTTAAACTGTGATCTTTGAGTTCTCGAGTGCTTTTATTACAAAGACTTCAGCAAGTGTAAGGTGATTAAGGTTATGTAAAGATTTTTGGTTGAATAGATAAAGACTGCAATTATTCCATCCTTGCTTTAGGTTTTCGTCACCAACCTTGTAGTTTCATCCAATTGTCATGGCCGGTGTTGTGGACTGAGGAGTACCCCCCCACCCTTCCTAAAGAACCTAACCTTTCTCTTTGAAGTGTCTTGAAACGTTATTCATTCTGTGTAGGGATGTGAAACCTTGAGATTACATAGCTCCTGGTTGGCCAATTTGATTTGGCTGGTTTTTCTTTTTCCTGCAAAACCACATAATACATGTCCGAATTTTCAAAGTCGATCACGTGTTGACAATAAGATTCATTTCCGTTTTGGTCATCATGTTTACTTTAGCGCCATGCATTAAATTGACTTGTCTATGTTTTCATGGGAACAGGTATCAATCTGATCATGCTTTAACAATGAATTCAATGATTCACCTACTTCTATGTTAACTGAAAGCTATAAGCTTAATGGCTAGAAAGGGAAACCAACAGAAGAATGGGTTGGATCGTTGCTTAGCAGATAGTAAGAAAGGAATTTCAGATTCTGGACCTGCAGTTAAAAATACTGAAGGAAGAGTCAATGAGAATGAGAGGAAAGATACTCTAGGGGAAGAACTTCCAAATAGTAACCATTCGGTCATGCCTCAAACAGAGAGCAGGAATGATACAAGTCACGTACTAGATGAGAAGAAAAGTAAGAAAAAATCTAAGAAATCTCTAAGAAGAGAGAACAAAAGCATGGATGCAGCACAGGATGAAAAGCCGGCACTTGAAGAAGGCAAAACTTGTATGCCTACAGTTGAAGTTTCTGATGTGAGAGATAAAAATGAAATTGCTCCCGAGAGTAATTGCAGCCCTCAGAATTTCAATAGTTTTGCTGATTCACAGAATGAATTGCATGCAGAAGACAGAATGGGTGATGTAGAGTTTCCGGATACTGAGCTGTTTAAGTGGATGAGGACTTGTGCTCTTGCCATAGCAAAGGCATCTATTGAATGGGTAGAGAGGTACAAACCGATGTTTCTTACTCTCAAAACTGAAGTACTAAAGGCACGCGATTATGCTCGAAGGATGATTGAGCTTGTGCAACCTATTGTCTTCAGATGGATTGTGTATTTTGGTAATACAATTCTTCTTCTGTTGATGGTTTGGTTGGACTGTGCTATCAGAGGCGTGGAATCCTTGCTGCGCATGGGGACAACATCAGTTTTCTCTATCATTTGGTTTGGTGTCCTCTCAACTGTTGCAATGGTCGGAATGACGAAGTTTCTGATAATACTGGTAAGCAGTAATCTTAATATATGACCTATACTTGTCCCTTTTTGGTAGAAAAAACCTCAGAGAAGACATGGACTAGAAGTTGCCTGGTTTTCTGCTTTAATTTTCTATTATGTTGGGAATAGCTGCTATTTATAGGTTTAATTGTGAATTATCTATCAAGTATATTTCTTATTTGCATTTTATGGATTGTTCAGGCAATCACTGCTGCAATTGGACTGTTTGCTGGTTTCGCACTTGCAAGTGTGTTTATTTTCTTTGCTGGAGCAACTTTCTTGTGGTTATATGGAAGCTTTTGGACAAGTGGACTAACTATTACTTTTGCAGCAGGTGCACATTTTTCTCAGAATACTTACAAATTTAAACCATCTAGATTCCTTCCCTCACCTCCCATACATAAAACCACTTGGCATGAAGCTTAATTACTATTGGCACTGAGATTGGTGGTTTATGGAACTGCAGGGTTGGCATTCATACTGAGCCATGATCGCATTGCATTGTTTATTACAACTGTGTATTCAATGTATTGTGCATGGACATATGTTGGATGGTTTGGCGTGCTTATTGGCCTGAATTTATCATTTATTTCAAGTGATGTTCTTCTATACGTCCTGAGGACTACTTTAGAACAAAGAAGGCCCGACATTCATGCAGAACAAGCAGCTGGAATGCAAGGTGAACCATCCTTTTTTTCCCATGAGTCGATGCACGCTTCATCTAGTGGAATTGGTACTGATGTACCAGATGATCATAATCCTGGAATACCTTCAACTAGTAAATCTGATTCTGAAATGACCTCTGAAGATGAAGTTGTTAGGTTGTTGAACTGTAAAGATCATTATTCTGCATTGGGCTTGTTCCGGTTTCAAAATGTAGATGTCTCCGTAATCAAGCGGGAATACAGGAAAAAGGTGAATGTCAATATTTCTCTTTTATTGGGTAATTTACCTGAGAAATTTAAAGTGTTGGCCTGTTGAGTGCTCTACCACCATGTTTGGTAAGACAGGACTAGATTGTCCTATGAACAAGATTTCAACTTCTTTTTCTTATTTAATTTTGTCCATTACAGTTCGCAAAACATGCACTACAAGTATGGATATCGTTCTGTTGCAATAACTCAAGTCTAATGGAAATTCTTCGGAAAAAGGGAAAAAAACATACTCAAAAGAATCATTTTCATTTTTTAATTGCACATTTGTTTGTGGTTATTAGGCAATGCTTGTCCATCCAGATAAAAATATGGGAAACGAGAAGGCTGCAGAAGCTTTCAAGAAACTTCAAAATGCCTATGAGGTATCTCTTTTTCTTAATTTTGTTCTCTTTCATTAGATTGTTTTTATTATCTGAATTGTTGTGCCTGGATACATCTAACATCTTGTGTTCCAAGGTTTTACTGGATTCCATCAAGCGAAAAGAATATGATGATGAATTGAAGAGGGAAGAGCTGCTGAATTTTTTCCGAAATATCCAGAATGGTTCTCAAGAGGTTTGAGCTATAACCTATTCCACTTTCCTGAAATGACTTTTAAATTCCCAGAACTCCTACAGCACCCGGTTGCCTTACATGCATCTGGTGATTAATGGTACATAAACCTAATCATTTAAAAAAAAAAAAACTTTAGTTTTGCATATTGACTTCGATGCTCCATGCTGTTATTACTTAGTATTCGAGGAGATACAAGACTTTTTTATCCCCTTCTTTTCATCATCACCAGCTGACAATCTTTTAATCCTGTCAAGATCTACTGGTGATAAAATAATTCAGAGAATAAAAGCATGGAATGGTCATTCCATTATTCCGAATATAGTCATTCTGTTTGTCCCAAACATCATTATTTTCTGTTCCCATTTTTACTTGGCCACAATTTTTTTATTGAGATTTCACAATTAGAGTTTCTGGTTTCAATCTCCACCTTCAGCGGCAATGGTGGTTGTGGATTTGGTTTCTGTTGATTTAACCATTTTTTATTCCAATGTTCACAATAACACAAATAGAAAAGAAATGTGAGGTTTCTATGCAGCCTGGAAAGAATCCTTCTATAGGTGCCTTGGCATTCTTGCCCATGTCTCCAGCATCCATGAACTTATGTAGATATTTTCAGTTTTGCATTAATTAGTTGCAGACTTATCATTCATTTCAATTGCCTCATGCTTTCTCATGTTGCTTTTCCAGAATAAAGGGCATGGCTTCGCTACCTCTAGCTTTGCACGCCCAGAAGCAGATGGGGAGAACCCACTTGGGGAGTTGAGAAGAATTGTGTGCAGGAAGTGTGGCTACTTTCATGTCTGGGTTCACACCAAGAAACCAAAATCTAGAGCAAGATGGTGCCAGGTTTTCCATCCTCTAATTTAAATTCATGGATTCAGTTTTCCATGGGAAAAGGCATTCAAAGAAACTTCATCGGGGTCAAGATTCTTTTTTTGCCAAATATATATTTTTACATGGATTTTGATTTCTTTATTTTCTGTTCCCAAGGATTGTAAAGATTTTCATCAAGCTAGAGATGGGGACGGATGGGTCGAACAGTCCTCACAGCCTCTCTTCTTTGGAATACTGCAGAAGGTATGTACCACAAGAAGAGTAAAAAGGTTCAATTTTTCATCTTCTTGATTTATTTGCTACTAACTTCTTATTATATATGCAGGTAGAACCTCCTGCTGCATATGTCTGTGCTGATGGCAAAATTTACGATGCAACTGAATGGTATATATGTCAGGTACAGTTTTCTCGCTTGACTGGATAAAGATAATGCCTTGTTGCATTTTTTGCTGTAACTATAATTGTGTAGTGTAGAAATATTGAATGTAGACGTGCGTAAAATTTGCTGAAAGTTTCTGCTGTCTTATTTTTATAGAAATAGCTTTTTTCACATTGAATTGAGAGTTGAAAGAAGGAATATTGTTAGTGACTGCCTGATATAACAAAAGAAACAGAAGATAAAAGTTTCACTAATTCAAGAGTACAGGTTAGGTATGAAGGTAAAATGTAGTAAACATGAAACAACGTTAATAGTTGACCAGCAATAACCGAAGAGGTAGACCCGTTCCTGTTTGGCTTTTCCGTCCGTTAATATAATACAATAGGTCCCAACAAAGCAACCTAAAAAAAAAAAGAGACTTTTAACACAACCAAATAGAAGCATGTTTGGATATATAAATAAACTTTAAGCAAAAAAGGCTACTTATTTGTGCTCCTTGGTGATGGTTGCAGGGGATGAGATGCCCAGTCAACACTCACAAGCCTAGTTTTCATGTAAACACAAGTGTTATGTCAAAGAATAGCAATGGGAAGGGATCAAATTCTGGACAAAACAGAGGTGGGATTCCAACACATAATATGGAAGAGACAATGACAGAGGGGGAATTCTTCGAGTGGTTACAAAATGCTATGCAATCTGGCATGTTCGAAAATTTTGCTGGCAGTACTAGTACTTCTGAGAACCCACCTAACAGAAATGTTCCCAAAACCGGGGGTGGCAATAGTAGCAGTGCAGGCAGCAAGAGAAAGAAAAAGGGAAAGAAGCAATGGTGAACACACAGGAAATTAGTATGTTTACGGACCAAAAAGGTGCACACGCCAAGTGCATAGCCTTTGGTCTATTGTGAAACTGAAAGTTGAGGAACGTTTAACTTGTACTAATTGTATTTGCAGAATGAGCCAACCTTTTGACTCCTGTATTACTGTAATAGTGTGTACAGTATTTTGCCCAAATTCTGCTTGGGATTGAATTTTTGCTCAGGAAGTTGGTCGTGAAGTGAATTACATGTGGCATTGCCAGGGGTATAAAATGGCAGGTTGGCCTGACCATGCGCTTTAGGTGTCTCGTTCATCAACCCATACTTGGGAATTCGTAGAACTCACAACTTATAAGCATTTAAAAATACTACCAATTAAGCACTGGAGTTATGTTGATTCACATGTTACTAGTTGGGATGGAATGAAATTTATTTGATCTTCTCTTGAAGATTCAGCAGTGCGAGATTTATCTGATTATGATACTCAAAACTTTTGAATGTTGTGTGTGTGACAAACATCGAGTATTGTATTGCATTAGTATTTTCTGATTGCATATTTGGAAATGCGGTTTGATAATATTAAAGGAGAAAATTTTAAAATATTGTGCATTGTATTGTCTAAAATATTAAAGTTCGACTTGTTTAGGTTGAATGTACCGTTTTATGAAATCCATAATATTTTTGGTACCATATGGTTTTATTGTACAAAAGATAAAATAATTCTACTCTTTTTTGAGGCCCTAATTCTTGAATGATTGAAACAGAAATGGCTTATTTGGATGCCAAATGTGACAAGAGGGTTCGTTCTTTGCATTGTATTAATTTAATAAAATTAAAAAAAAAAAACTATATTTGATAAGAATTATGTATAGTATAGGGGTTAAATTAATCAATGGTCACTCAACTTTATACTTTATATTTAGTATTATCATTTACTTAATTTGATTTTGTTTCATCATGATTACCAAACTTTATACTTGGTGTTACATGACCATTCAATTTGATTTTATTTCACAACGACCACCAAATTTCATATGAAGTTTCATCATAACTATCCATTTTCATAAAACGTTTCATTATGACCACTCAATTTATTTTCATCATTTTCACTAATTTTAAAAAGGGGTAAAATGACTTTGCATTATATATATAATAAATTTTAAAAAAAATAAAAATAAAATAAAAACTTATTTTTGAAAAAAAAGGTTACTTAAAAAAACCTTTTTTAAAAAACGTTTTTAAAATAAAATAAAAACTTATTTAAAAAACATTACTTAGAAAAATAAAATAAAATAAAAAGTTATTTAAAAAAAACGTTCCTTAAAAAAATAAAACAAAAACTTATTTTCAAAAAATTAAAATTAAAAAAATTATTTTTATTTTTTTAAAATTTATTTTATATATATAATGCAAATTTACCATTATACTCATTTTAAAATGAATAAAAATGGTAAAAAAAAAAAAAAGTTGGGTGGTCATGAAGAAATAGTATATGAAATTGAGTGGTCATGATAAAATGTTATACGGAATTAGGTATAAAGTTTGGTGATCATGGTGAAACAAAATTAAATTATTGGCCATAATGACACTAAATATAAAGTTTGATGATCATTGGTGAATTTAACATATTGTATAGTAATAATAATACAATAGATATCATTTTTGTAATTGGAGCCAATATCTCCCTCAAGGGGATAATAGATATACAGAAGAATTGAAAGAAATGAAATTAATGATAAAATATACTATGCAAGTGCCCCACAAGTCACTGGCGGACCCAAGGGGGGTCCTGGGGGGGCACTTGCCCCCCCAACTTTTGAGGAATTGTCCTTTTTTTTTTTTTTTAAATCATGTTTGTTTTTATAAAACTATTTTTGTTATGAATTGAAATTGAAATTTAAATCAAAGTTAACAATTAATTTTAATAAAAAAAAATTGGGTGGTCATGGTGAAATATTATATGAAATTGAGTGGTCATGATAAAATGTTATACGGAATTAGGTATAAAGTTTTGTGATCATGGTGAAATAAAATTAAATTGTTGGTCATAATGACACTAAATATAAAGTTTGATGATCGTTGGTGAATTTAATCTATTGTATAGTAATAATAATACAATAGATATCATTTTTGTAATTGGAGCCAATATCTCCCTCAAGGGGATAATAGATATACGGAAGAATTGAAAGAAATGAAATTAATGAGAAAATATACTATGCAAGTGCCCCACAAGTTATAAGATAACTGAAAAGAATTATTAGTGAGTTAGAAATAACTTAGCTTAAAAGTGCGATTAATCACTGTCCTTAAGGGCGAATTCTAGGTGGTCGGACTCCAAGATTCAATAATTGGTAAACCGCTATCAAAGATACGCTCGTTATAGTGAGTCAATGCAGACTTTTTCATTCATCCAACTAGAGCTCAATATATAAGAAAATATAAGAAAGACCGGTTAAAATTTTGTTTTTCATCTTACTAAAGGAAGCCTTTTATAGTACTTTGAAAACTTGGTTTATTACATTCATGAAGCCGAAGACTTTAGGAAACTCATTTTTGTTATTAAATATGAATTTATGAATGTTTAACTCCTAAACATTAAATTAAAAAGAAACAAGTTCATTTATAAGTCCAAAATGAAAAGATAAGACAATTGTTACGCCTTGAAAAACTAGGACCCATGAAGGGACCCAATTAGCCTACGTGGCGAAGAGCTCGAGGGTCCATGCCTTATACACTGGCATAGGGTAACCAGGTTACACGCAGGCGAACCAATTCAGGTGCGAACGACCCGTTTTCCCTTACATAAAACACCTGGACCGACCGTGTTACATGCAGACCCCATTGTAAGAGCTGGCCAAGGCGAGGCGGTGAAGAGATCTTGAATGGATCTCACGCCATGTAGGTTGATAGGATAACTTACTGCCACTACCGTCGTCGCCATCTTATATGGTCAAGTCTAAAATACAGGCTAGGCTTTATGAATGCAAAAGTTATCTTAACATTTAAGGCTATGATTAATTGATGTATACGACAAGAGGGAAAGTCGTTTAGATGAGACCACGTGCACTATCATCCAATGGACTCCATTGATTTTGCCTAAGTATAAAAGCTCACACTTAGTGCCATTCAAAGGTAATGCAAGTTTAGACTCTCCAAACTATATTCTTGCTACACACACATTTTACTTTTCCACCCTAAAGTAGACTCCCATTTTTACATTGGAGGCTCACGTTTAAAGCTCTCCCATACCCAAAACTACCTAACCAACTGATTTGACCGTCAGAGTAAGCGCGGCAAACTCTATCCCTCCCAGAGAAGGCCATGTGTGACTAACAGTTTGCTTCTTCAGTTCATCATTTTCTTTCACCTTCGACTTTGCCTCAGCTTGCTTTAACTTGGAGGCCTCATTGGCAGAAAATGCCTCAGCCTTGGCTTTGCTCAGGAAGGCTTCAACATTTTAGACCCTTTCAAGGTACTCCTTATTGAGGCCCTGCAGTCGCATCGCCTCCATTTGAGCATTTAAAAAGAAACCCTTAGAACGAGCCTGTAGGGCGAGCCCAACCTTCACCATGTCGACCACATCGCAGGTCTCGACGTACGAAGAATATTTGTCAGTCCAATACTTATGTTGAATCCTCGCAGCCCTTTGAACCTCAGCAAGCAACATCTCCGTTATTGTGGAGGCGATTTCATCAGACCTCCTACCCAAGAACTTGTGGGTCTTTCCTTCGGGGGGCACTCATCACCTCTTTACCCCACCTCTTCCTCACCAAACTTGCCCCCTCCTTAACCACCTCCTCTGTCTCCACGACCTTCACGTAGGAAATTGGTTTGGCTAAGATGGGCCGTCGGAATGTCTCCTCAATTATGGTCTGGTGTTTGGGAGCAGGGTCAGGCTCAGTATTTTTGGACAACACCAACTTCCTCTTGGGGGCCTCTCCAAATAAGCTTCTGCCTATTTTCCTTTCTCTTTTTCTCCCTTCTTCTATGGAGGAAACGGTAGGTTCATCTTGGAGAGGCGAGCTAGAATGATTTTTATAAGAGGAATAACTAGAGCTTAAGGGCTTCTTTTTCTTTGCCACCCCCAGGTGTCTCAGCTGGAATATGTCTAGCCTGACATACTCCTTGTTGTCAAGTTGTCCTACAAGCGAAGAGGCAAGCAGTTCGAAAAACTATGAAGGAAAACAATTATCAAACAAGTAAACCGCTAACGTTTACCTTTGGTGGCCATTAGTTGATAGGTCACAAAGAGATTCCACTCCCCAAGAACATTTTGGAAGTACCTCTTCTCTGAGGGTAGCCCGTATATCGCCTTGATGATTGCCCACTTTGATGGCTCGAGTTCGAACCGGTCAACTGCAGTTACACAAGGCGTTGATCAGAAACCAAAAAAAATAAAAGAATAGTGAAAAAGTAGAAATCGCGTCAGCTAAAGCTAAACTCATAATACTCATGGTACTGGGTCGGTACAATTATCTCTGGGACCACATCTCCCTCCATCGTCTGTCGCGACCCCTAATCCAGAACCAAGATGACTTCCAGTTCTTGATGGAGGTCAGAGTCCCCTAGATGAAGGGAAGGTGTGGGTCCCAAGGGTTCATGCAGTACTACCCCTTGTAGTCACTCCCCCCACTTGAGGCTCAGGGTTGAAAAAGGGTTTGGAAAATGGGGGGAACTTTAAAAACAG
>CAIGRN010188442.1:0-10596 GCA_903798345.1 Fraxinus anomala
ATTTTTAATTATATATTTACACAATAAAATATTCTATATATAAATCTAAATTTTTCTACTTTTTAATCACACATTCTTAAAAAATTCACAATTCAAAACTTTTTTATTTCAAAAAAAAAAAAAAAAACAGGGACTAATTTAAATTGTATTATAATTTCGACAATTTATAATTTTATCCAAACGAGAATAATATGATTCTTTATGATGAGTTGTAATGACAAGTGAACTACTCATACTTGATTGCAAAAAGTAAAAGAAATTTAAGGACGAACATGGTGTCCTCAGTTGAAATTTTGATAAATTTTAAAAATGATTTTAAATTAAAGCATCGTCAATTGAGATTTTAACGAAGGATTCACGTCTTTTCAAAAACTCGTGGATTTATAGATAAATAATTAATTAATTAACAGAAGGATTTTACGAGATTTGGATGAATTTCACACTTAAAATACATATAACAAGCTCTTTTGACCATTTTTAACCTCCGATTGGTAGAAATAATTTAAATTTTGGATGAATTTACAACTTTTTAATTTTATATTTCATCAAATTTTATCAAGCTTTACCAAAATTTTAATTTTAATTATCATTAAGCCGAGTGAGATTCGTTGGATTTCGTGGAAAGATACCCACAAAATTGAGAAAAAGCTGATGATGGAAAAAAGTCTGTAATCGTCGTCATCATCAGTTATTTTTCTTAATTCAACACCGACGACTTCCAAACCACCTTATTTAATTTAAGACTGAAGTACAGTAAATGAAAACCCTACTCTTTATCTCCATTCCCATTATGAATCCACCAGCCATCATCAGTAATATTTACATAGAAGTCGAATTGGCTATGCATCTCAGCTAGGGTTCTTGACGCTGTAGGAAGCTCATGATAATGAAAATGGCGATCTTTATTGAGCTTCCGCTGCTGCTGCTACTATTTTCCTGTCTCTTGCTTCGGCTAGGAGCTTCCAATCCTGTGAGTATTATGTCAATTTGGATCAAATTTATAGCACAAACACCTGACACGTTTATCCCCTTTCCGTTTTAGGTTTTAAAATTTAGGAAACTTGGCTGTCTGTGTAAATTTGAGTTATTTTACGGTCTATAGGTAAATTGATGTTTGATTTGTAGGGCTTTAATCAGTCGGTCGATGTGTATTTAACTGCATCTTCTGAGAACCAAACTCGTGCAGAAGGTTAGTTTATTTATTTATTGTTATTTCTGGTTTCTTTTTTAGTTGGAAATCAGATGTGCAATTTTTATTTGCTCTGAGTTTTTGTCAAGTTGCTATTTTGCTTAAAAAACAAAATGTTACATAATTTTTCCTGTGAATTATTGTGGTAGAAATTTTAACTGAAGTTCTGAACTTTAGTTGAAACTTTCTGCACCCTTATTGTCTCCCCTTCAGAAGAAGCCTCTTTCTTCATCTTGCTCTGTAATAGGAAGCAGCTTTCAGCTAATTTGTATATCCAAATAGTTGCCTTGAGAAAGGGCCTTTGTGCTTGCTCGCGAGAATTTCACAATTAGATTTAATGGAAAAATTGGTATTTCCTTCAGACTGGCCCCCAGATTTTGGTGCCTTCACTTATTCTCATTGAAATTTTCCTCATCAAGCACTTCCATGGTTCTGTGGTTGGTTTTACAATGATAAGTGTGGCCGAGGACCTTCTTGTATTTGCCATTTCCCCTGTAATCATCAATCAAGTTTGCTTAACTCTATTTCATATGCATGCTTGACGTAGGTATGTGATTCCATTAAGTAGTAGCGAGTTGTTCTTTTTATCTATACTTTCTTAACTGTACTTGTCCTTTTGCAATTTCACTTGTAATTGTTTTTCAGCAGTTCTGTCACCAGTAATATTTGATTCAAATTTTGCATCATTTTGAGATTTCAGAGAACAAATGTCATCATATGCGCTGCCACAGGGAATATCTTGTCATTCTTGCTGTTGTGAGTGGCTTGATACTCTGCAGTACACTAGCTGTTGTGATATGGCTCCTTGTGTATAAACGTAATAAAAGGCGTAAAAGATCTCGCAAGCTATCTAATCCAGCAGAATTGGCATTAGTTCTGCCATCATGGAAAGTTTTTACACGTGAGGAACTGAAGTCAATTACAAAGAATTTCAGTGAAGGAAACCGTCTTCTTGGGGATGCCAAAACGGGGGGCACATATAGTGGTCTTTTGCTAGATGGATCAAGGGTGGCAGTTAAAAGGCTGAAGAGATCTAGCTTTCAGAGGAAAAAAGAGTTCTATTCTGAAATAGGAAGGGTTGCAAGACTCCATCATCCAAATCTGGTTGCTATTAAAGGGTGTTGCTATGATCATGGTGATCGTTACATTGTATACGAGTTTATTGTGAATGGACCTTTAGATAGATGGCTACATCATATTCCTAGAGGGGCTAGGAGTTTGGATTGGGCCATGAGAATGAAAGTTGCCATGACTCTTGCTCAAGGGATAGCGTATGTAACTTTCTCAAAATGTTTCTTTTAGTACAAAAAATAAATAAATCTGAAGATACTTTTATGTGCAATTATTTTTTAAACCATTTTCTTTGGATATCTTTTGGAAGAAAATATATGAAGATTCTGCCATAGGCTCTGTCCTTTCACATCATTCACTTGGACCTTTCTTATTTTCAGTTTGTGTTCATATTAGCATTCATATAGCGGTTGGCTCTAGGCTGCAAAAATGCATATTGATATCTGTGCACCTCCTTCCCCCTTTTCCCTAAGCAGTTTTCAAAATCTTTGCTTAGCTGTTATAATATATGTGTATGCCAATGGCTGGTGAGATATAAAACAGTGGTCCTAGTCTCTCGTTGTTTTCTGTATTTCCTCTAAAGAAGTGAATTACCATGCGCAGTTCCATATTTTTCCTTTTCTGTTCACTTGTTTGTGTTGTATATATTCAATAAAGTTTCTGTATGTGAATTTATGTTAACTTGTACTGTCGTTCAAGAGTACAATGGTGTCTAATAGAAGGTGAAAATTCATTTATGTTACAAGTTTTATATTCAATATGGGAATCAATAGATACAGAAACTAAAACCATTTGGCATAGATTAGGCTATCAAAAAAGCATGATCACCCCTAGATCAACTATATTTTGCCTGCAGCTTTATTTGATATTCCAAAATTCTGAGTGTAGTTGGAAGTGTTTGTGACTGTTACTCATTTCATGAATTGTATCAGGTTCCTCCACGACAAGGTTAAGCCACAAGTTGTGCATCGTGATGTCCGGGCAAGTAACGTACTTCTTGATGAAGACTTCGGTGCCCATCTAATGGGAGTTGGCCTATCAAAGTTCGTTCCTTGGGAAGTGATGCATGAGAGGAGGGTCATGGCCGGTGGCACTCATGGATATCTTGCTCCAGAGTTTGTCTATAGAAACGAGCTTACAACAAAGAGTGATGTATACAGCTTTGGGGTGCTTTTACTAGAAATCATCAGTGGACGTAGACCGGCACAAGCTGTTGATTCAGTAGGTTGGCAAAGCATATTTGAGTGGGCTACACCGCTGGTGCAAGCTCATCGCTATCTTGAGCTTTTGGATCCTCTTATAACATCGTCCTCTTCTTCTCAAATCCCTGAAGTTGGAACTGTCCAGAAAGTGGTGGACCTTGTGTACTCTTGCACGCAGCATGTCCCGTCTATGCGTCCTAGAATGTCTCATGTTGTCCACCAGCTGCAGCAGCTAGCACAGCCTCCAGCAGCTAAATAAGTTAAATCATTTAGAAACTCTGGTGTGTAAGCTAAAACTGATAACCCTCGCCCCCAGTAATATTTTAGGCTAGATCTACTAATGTATCTCTGCTATTTATTTCGAAAAAATGTTTCTCATATTTGTAGTCTCGTTTCCTAATATTCGCTGCTCATCAGTAACTTTGAACAAGTATACCCTGTAATCATTGTTAGATGTGGCTTATCATTTTGGGTGATGCAATCCTTACAGTACATGGTTACATTTGACTTTATTCCTTGTATTGGAGGTACTTGCCTTTAAAACTGGCTTGTAAAGGGAGGATACTTAAATTAGTTAAAAACTCACAAGGCACGTTTTCCCGAGGGATTTGAGATACAATTAGATCATTATATTTCATCCCTCAACCGATGTCCATGGTTGCCCATATTTACCAGTTGGTTGACTTACGAAACCAGCCTTCTATTGGAAGTAGCCCTCTTCAAGTCGCTCCATCAGCAGTGTGGCCCTCTCCTTTCCAAGATGGGTGCTTGCTATGATACTAGTTGTAATAGTCACGTCAGGTAGAATTCATCCTTAAAACTAACTTGTTAAGGTAAGGGTATTCGGGTGGTTATAAATCCACGAGGCAAGCCACAAGCTATCTGGATTATAATTGTATCTTTATACAATTAGAATATTAGATCATTAGAACAGGAGAACGAACCCGACGAATTCTTTGTAACATCACACTCCAGTCAATGAGCAAAGACGATAAATTATTAGTATGAACGTCAGCCATGATGCTTTGTTGGGAGAAATTACATACCATGGGACTCTGGGCATTGAATTTTCAGATTGTAGACTTCGAAAAAGTAGTATTTTAGTAGTGAAGACGACTTGGTCAACACGGTAGCTAATGCTTTCACCGCCATTTAATTTTCCAGCCCAAATAATTGACATTTGTACGCGTACAGAAATTGAAGCTGACCCCTACCAGTTGGTATCGTGTCTTTCATATACAGAAGAAAACCAACAAATGAAATTCCTCAACAAGGAGTAATGGCACCAGAGAAGGAACCAGTCCAGTTGATAGGATTCTGGGGGAGCCCTTATGTCCTTAGTGTTCGTTGGGCTCTAAAACTGAAGGGTATTGAATACGAATACCACGAAGAAAATCTTTTGAAGAAGAGCCCCCTGTTGCTGCAGTACAACCCGGTTTATAAGAAGGTACCGGTGCTGCTGCATAATGGGAAACCATTGGTAGAGTCACTCGTGATAATCCAGTACATTGACGAAACATGGAAGCAGAATCCACTCCAGCCTCAAGATCCTTATGAAAGGGCCAAGTCGCGCTTCTGGGCTAAATTTGCCCATGAAAAGGTAATAAGATGATTTAAGATGCTGATTAACATTATGGTCTGTTGATTACTTATTTTGTTTTTCTTGATATGTCCAGTGCATTGCGCCAATGATAAATTCGTTCTTCAAGATTGGAGAGGAGCAGGAAGAGTGCGTAAAAGAGGCTTGTGAGCATTTGAAGACCTTAGAAAGTGTGCTCGAGGAGGGGAAACGCTTCTTTGGAGGCGAAACAATTGGATTTGTAGACATTGCTGCTGCATGGATGGGATACTGGGCTCGAATTATAGAGGAAATATTAAGCGTAAAGCTTATTGATGAAGAGAAAATGCCGCTGCTCATTGCATGGTTTAGCAATGTAGTTGAAGTTCCTGCTCTTAAGGAATGCATGCCGCCTACACAAAATCTGCTTGAACACAATATAAAATTCCGCAAGTTTCTGGTTGCTGCTGCTGAGCGACGCCAATCAGTACCTTTAACGGGGAATTGATGATAGTCAAGAGTGCGTTTTGGATATGTAGATTATGTTATGGTGAAGTTTATAAGCCAGTAATTATTTATCTAGTGCTTTCAATTGCATTGTTGGGAATTTTGCTCCAAAACCATAACATCTCCTCTATGTAAATTAAGGGTAGTTTGTTCCTTTATTAGACTTCTATAGACATTGTTGTCCTATAATTATGTATTCTTTCTCGTGCAATTATGTACGGTCCTCTCATATGCCAAACAGAAGTGTGATTTCTTTTTGTAGGTCACTTTCAAGATTAAAAACATAGTGACTATCGACAAACACTAATAATTAAGTCAAGAAGGACACACTAAACTAACAAAAACCAAAGCTCCCAACATTAATAACACCTAAATAAATCAATCAATGCATGCAAACTTGCAAAGAGAAACAGTCATGCTACGACAATTAAGCCAAAGGAAGAGCGTCGGTCCACGGGCAAGATCATTCTCTTCATATAATAGAGAAGATTTTAGTTCTATTTTTTCCATCTATGTTCTCTATCTAATCCGTCTCATCAAACAATTCATCATATAATTCTATTTGAAAGCAATATACACTTTTAAATGCATCTAAGGGCATATTAAAGATGTCGCTTTTTCAAATCTAGTTTTGTCCATTTTCTTATCTTAGTTGTTACATGATGCAATTTTGTTTTACTTCTCTAGTTGTTGTGGTATTGTAAGTAAATGAACTTTGCGCATTGGTAAAGTTTCCGGGTTGTGATAAGTTTTGAGAGAATGAAAATCGAAGTTTTCAAAGAGTTATTGAAGAAATAATAGTCGATTCTTAGGAAAAATGATTTTCAAAAATCTCTTCTAAGAAAACCTTAATAATTTTATAATCATGATTTGATAAGGTGACTATAAAACATAAACATGTATTTTACTGATCTACATCAATTAGGATGTTAACAAAAAATTAACGGATCGACTAATGGGTTATTTAACAAAGTTTTTTATAAAAAAATTTACTGATTGTAATTAATTAAAGTTAATGAAATGTGTGATTGAAAAGTTGATAAAATTATGGGTCCCATGAGATGTGTTATTAAAATTAATTATTCACTGAACCTCAACTTTTTAACAATTTTTTAAGATATTCCAAACAAGCACTTATATTGAAAGTCTGAGTCATTGTTAACAAAAGAAAATAAAATGAAATATTTGAATTAATGTGAGGTCAATTTTGGAATTTGATAAAGAGGAACTAAGCTTGGACAAAAAGAAAAGAAAATACGTCTTCAAAATCTTCTGCCAAACACTTCACAAGTCACAACGCTCTACTTTTCCGAAACCTACTCTTCAGATCTTCAACCAGGTACTCTCTGTGTGTTATTTCTGTTCATTCTTCATCTAGTTCCTTGATAGCTTGTAATTATTGTTTGGTTGATTCCATTGAACANGGGGGGGGGGGGGGGGGGTTTATTCTTCTTAATTTTACAGTTTTTGGTGAGCAGTTTATGTTCTCAACATTTTCGAATCTAAACTTATGGTTCGACCCTAAATAATGAGGAGATTAATTTTAAACGCTGTCGGTATTAGATAGTTGGGTGAAAAAATTCCTTGCATTTTCTTTGGGGCCGTGGAGTTGGGACTTTACTATTGAAATATATATACAAGTATTAACTATATTTGAATGAAAATGCTTCCATCCAAATTCTCAGCACCAACTTGTTTCCGGCAAGAATAGTGTAGGTTCTTTGCTCAACTATATATAACGCTGGGCCTACTAGATAATTAGTCAATAACGTTATGGGCAAACCATTATTTCATTAATTTTTTACATAAAAATTCAGTTGTCATTTCCTTAATGTTTATGCGGAAAAGTCATCCTTATTCATTTGCCCTGGCAATCAGCTATCTTTGTATGTGCCTTCCTGTGTATATTCCTATATGCAAAAGAGGTGTACCAAGATGATATGTTGCATAGAGTGTTATATTGATTATTATACAGGTAGTCTGGTTTTTATTATTGTATTTGAACTTGTATTTTCTTGTTAGCCTTTTCAGAAATCTTTCCCCTTTTCACATTTTCTTATTATAATTTTTCGTTCTGTAAGCGCAAAGTCATTGACTGAGTCACTGAAGTCACCATAACTCCCACTCCTGCCTATCAGTCCATTAAATTGTTATACGTAGTTTATTTCGTGTGATATTGGCTTATCAATGGAAATTAGAGAAATTCTGAACCTGTTGTCCAAGAAATAATCATACTGTTTCAATGAGTCAAAATAGTTCACTATCTGCTGGAGCGAGTACATGACTTGTGACCTCTTGCTATAAATTATAATGACCTATCATATGGCTCTGTTGGAAGTGGTAAAAAGATGTAATTTAACATTCATTACCGTTGACTAAGTACTTAAATTGGCATTATTCTATTATATTATTTTGTCTATACATGATTCACCAATCGATCCATGTATTCATTGCACATAACATGCTTTCATTCCCCTGGAAATAGGATCCATTCCGTGGTTCAATTTATGAGTTCTCTTAAGTTGCAGGAAAAGATTTCTAGGACATGAAAATTGCCAATGATGATGTATGATGTAATGTTCATAGGATTCTGGTTCTCCAATATGTTGTTGCTCAAACTTTATCAATGATAGTTATTCTGATTTCTGGTGTCCAAGTGTCCATCTTACTGTATGCCTTAGATTTATTTTATCAATTTCCTGGGAATATGAATGTTCATGATCAAATGACACTGATCTAATCATTGAAACATAACTCCTGCAGTATATAAAATGTCTCGAAGGTATGACAGTCGTATTGGTGAAAAGAAAGTGACTTCCAAGCTTCTACAGACCTCGGCATCAACGGAGAAGATGTACAAGATTGATGACCATGTCGCATGTGCTGTGGCTGGAATTATGTCTGATGCCAACATCCTTATTAACACTGCCAGAGTCCAAGCTCAGCGATATACCTATGCTTACCAAGAACCAATGCCAGTTGAACAGCTAGTTCAGTCTTTGTGCGACACCAAGCAAGGCTACACTCAGTTTGGTGGGCTCCGTCCATTTGGTGTCTCTTTCCTTTTTGCAGGTTGGGATAAAAATTATGGGTTCCAGCTCTACATGAGTGACCCAAGTGGGAATTACAGCGGTTGGAAGGCTGCAGCAATTGGATCAAACAATCAGGCAGCTCAATCAATGCTTAAGCAGGACTACAAAGATGAAATCACAAGGGAAGAGGCTGTTCAACTTGCTCTGAAGGTACTCAGTAAGACAATGGACAGCACTAGTCTTACTTCAGAGAAACTTGAATTGGCTGAGGTTCTCCTTTCTAATGGAAAAGTGAAGTATCAGGTCTGCTCACCAGTGGCCTTGGGTGAGTTGTTAGTGAAGTTTGGAGTCACCCAACCTGCTGCCGAGGCCTCTTAATAACTCTATTTTCCTTTGTTTCGAGAACTCTTTTCCTGCTGCTTTTGGTTATGTTTTTATTGGAGATACGATTTCCAAGAATTATATGATGAATTATTATTGTATTACAATTGCTTCTCTCTCTTAGGACGATCACATGAACTTTTGCAGTTTGCCTGGTTGGTTATGGAAACTCGAATTAATTGATTTCAATTTTTGCATTTGTGAAAAATGGAACATACCCATTTCAAAACCATAAATCTAGATTGTGTTTATTGCATGATGTTTTTGTTTGTTGGCTTTGACAGAATTTTTTTTTTGGAAATAATGAGTTTTTGAATAATAAATTTTTGGAGAATGTGTAGTTTAAAATGAGTACGATAGAAAAAAGAGTTTGAAAAGAATGATTGTCAAATAGGGTTAATAAGCAAATAGTATCTCTCTATGCGTGGAAAATTTGGCCATCATTCGAGAAAATATTGTTAAAATTAATATACAAAAATTTGTCAACTCACATGATTGACATAAAATGTGTGGTGATGGATAAACCGACATTGTTTTCAAATCCCCATGAACTGTTCGAGCCTGTTTGCATGTGTACCGCTCATAACTCGAGCTACAGTGATCGAAAATGTGTGATTGGGATAAAAATGGACAGGTGAGAGGGCGTTTGGGTAGAAGAAGATGGATTGAAAATTTTTTTCTTCTTCTTTTTATTTCGGTTGTTTAAATTTGAGGGTAACTGTGTCATTTTATATCAATTTTAACACAAAGTGTCCGTTTGGACCATATTATTATAGAATAAGAATGAAATATATAGTTGTTATTTGATTTCACACAAGAGATAGAAATTCAAAATTAATGATTTGATGTGATGATTAACGGTCATATTTTTTATTTTAATGGATGAAAAACGAGAAGCAAACATGGGCAAAATTTAGACGGAAACCTTATTAGGGGACAGTCCTCTAAATTCAATTATTAAAGGTTGGGACAGAATTGCTACTTTGAACAAAGGCTGAGAGGTATATGCAATATTTTAACCTTAAAACTAATGACGTTTTCTTACCTATTTTTCGCCGTTGTTTAATTCAAACACTAACCGTTTTCTGACCAGAGAAGAGTTTTTCCAAAGAAATTCAAAAATGTCTTCTTTTTCCAGGTTTGATCTCTACATTTTGCTCTTTATTTTTCAAAAATAGATGAGGGAAAAACTAAAAAGGGAGAGAAGATGGGTTAGCAAGAAAGCGGAACCGGTTCTTGTCCAGCCATAATCGCCATTTTCAATCCAGTACTTATCGGAGGTCCAAAACCTCGAGCGCCAACAATACTCTGTATCAGTATCTGTATCTCTACATCGCAGTTGTAAATAAATAATTAATTTGTTGATCCATCCATAATATGGTTGTACTTGTATGTCTAATATTTAAAGTTAATAAAGTTCAAATGTGGGTTAAATTTTATTTAGATTTGAGTAGATAAAAGAGTGGCTATTTTTATATTTAACCGAAGTAAGATTGATTTTTTTTTGAATATTTACAATTTTACTGGCTTTGAGTTTAGAAATTAGAACGAATTTTCTATTATAATGTTTCTGGCATAAATTAGTATGTATGCACTGTTGAGATTTGGGTTCCAAAACACCAACTAATCCAGGCTCAGTTCAACCAAACGACACCA
>CAIGRN010188468.1:0-17036 GCA_903798345.1 Fraxinus anomala
TTTTATCTAATGCACAATAGAGTAAATTTTTAGCTTTGGCATTTAAGGATAGTTTTCTTTTGTCTTCTTCATCATACTCTTCTCTAAGTTTTGGGATAGTTTGATCGGGTTGACTGTCTATCTTAATAGTCTCGGTAGATTTATAAGGACCATAGTCGACAACTTTCCAAATATTATAATCAATTGATTGAATGTAAATCATCATCCTAGCATTCCAATAATTATAGTGTGTGCCATCAAAGAAGGGAGATTGATTTGTGTAATGCCCCTCATGATTTTGAAACATTGGGTTAGCCATTTCTTAAGATTGTGAAATCTTTGAAAATGAGTATCTCCCCCGAATACCAATTGAAAGCCCAAGAATAGCTAACCAAGAGGAGGTGAATAGGTTTTCAAAACTTTTTCTAAAATAATTTCANTAGTGTGTGCCATCAAAGAAGGGAGATCGATTTGTGTAATGCCCCTCATGATTTTGAAACATTGGGTTAGCCTTTTCTTAAGATTGTGAAATCTTTGAAAATGAGTATCTCCCCCGAATACCAATTGAAAGCCCAAGAATAGCTAACCAAGAGGAGGTGAATAGGTTTTCAAAACTTTTTCTAAAATAATTTCAAATCTTAAAACAATATACTGGCAATTATAAAAATTCAACAAATATGCACAAATACAAAGATAATTAAGCACAAGTAATTTGAGTAATATAAAGATGGTAAATAAAAGGGAAGAGAATGCAAACGATATAGTTATGGAGGTTCGATCCCAAATATGATTTTAGATCCTTCGTTACCAAGCTTTTTGTTACGAGCAATACCTTTTTCACTATATTGATTGACTTATGGTGTAATCCAACCATTTACAAAGCTTTCGATGACTTACAAACAAGGAGCACCGATCCTTTTACAACGTTGAGCTTTTCGAGACCTTAACATGAACCACAATTCAAATAAATTTACAAATGAAATCTTCTCTTCTTAATGAATGATAAATTCAAAGTTGAGTATAAGAAGAGAAGTAGGCTAACACTTTAATAGATAGCAATGAATAAAGCTCAAGAGTTGGATTTGAAAAACTTTGATGAATGAAATGATTTTTAAAGTTGAGACCAATCAAAAGTTTTTCAAAGCAAGAATGATTTGGTAAAAATAAATAAGATGAGAAAGAAATGCAATTTTGGCTCAAGAGAATCTCAATTGAATGCTCTAAAAGTGGTTGTAATAAATGATAAGTGAGTTGATATTTATAGTAGAAAAAAATGCCAAATTTTCTGTCAAATCGGATGACCAGTCGGATCGACCGCCAATTTTCAGATGACCAATATAAATGTTTGTACAAAAAAATCAGAGGTTAGAATGGTCAAATTTTGGACCATTGGAAAAGTCCTATCGACCGCCATTTTTGGCCGGTCAATTGCCAATGCAGTTTGGCGGTCCTTGTTTTGACGTCGTTTGTTCCGCTTTGAGAGTTTTGAAAAGTATGGTCTTTTGGAGAGTATTTTTCACTAACTTTTCAAGATCCAAAAAACTTTTACAAGTCCAAAAGTTATTTTTAAAAGTCATTTTTTCACTTGATCAAATCATCGTATTCGAATGGCTTTTTAATGCACCAAGTTGATTTTAATGCATGGAACGATTTTGAACTATTATCATTCATGCCATATATTAAGGTGTTAGTACCTTTACATTCTTAGCTATGAAACAAGTATTTGATCTTGCTCCGAAGTTTAGCTCTTAATTTTTTGAATGTGGCTTCGATCTTGACTTTCTTCAAGAGTCCGATTTGTGATGATAGCTTTTGATCTTTTGATGGCCATTGATCAATTTTCCTTTGTTCGCATTGGAAAACTATAATCACTTGAATTCAACTCGTTAGCAAATAAGACCAACTTGTTTGTTATAATCAAAACTTTGAGGTTTCAAATTAACCATAGGTCAATAATCTAGACTTCTTTGGATTGGTGTAATGGTTCCTACATGAATGTTATGTCCTAAGATCCTAATATTTGTTTGACATAAAACAATCTTTTTAGCAGAAACTGCTAAATCATTATTTTTGACTACATGAATGAATGTATTTAAATGTTTGAAATGTTGTTCTATGCTTTCTGAAAAAATTAGAACATCATCAATATAAACAATTAAAATTTGAAATTCAGAAGGAGTATTTTTGAGACCGAATGTCATTACATTCCATTTGTATTGTCCAAATGGAACATTGAATGCAGTTTTATAACGATCTTCTTCTTTGATTTGAATCTGCCAGAAACCTGACTTCATATCAAATTTAGAAAAAATAATCGCCTTGTGTAACCTATTTAATATGTCTTTCTTTTGAGGTAATTGATATCTAATCCATTGAAGAGCTTTGTTGAGAGGTTTATAATTGATAACTAAACAATGGACTCTTCGCTCAATTTCAGAAGAATTGTTGACGTAAAATGCCGAACAACTCCAATGTGATGTACTTGGACTGATAAGTTTCTTATTCAATAAATCATTGATTTTCTTGATACAGTAATCAAGTAATTCTTTATTCATTTGAATATGATGAGATTTTGTTGGGATATTTGATTCATGGAAATCTTAAGTATATGGTAGGGACACCATATGCTTTTTCCTATTTCAAAAAGCATTTGGAATAATGGAGAATATTTCTTCCTCGATACGCTTTTGAAAAATAGAGATTTGCTTTTGAAAAGATGAATCTTTCAAGTGCTCCTCGATTCTTTGCAATCTTATCACTTTTTTAAAAAATTGAATATGTTTTTTCTTAAAATTAATATTGTTTATAATTTTTGAAATAGAAGCTTCTTTTAAAGTATTAATATCTATGTAAGAAGGAGGATTCGTTGAAAACAATTTCTTGACCAAAAATATTTGTAGTTAACCCTTTTGAATCAGCTGAGAAATGATAGATTTGAACAATAAAAAAGATGCCAAGAATTACTTCTTGGTCTAAATTTTTGAATTACAAACATGAGCCTTTGAAAGTTTATATTAAATATTTAATTTCTTTCCACTTGCAACATAAAGATGTTCAGTGGTTTTTTCAAAATATTTTGTAGTGATTAATCATTCCCTAATACAATTTTGATATGCACCAGAATCAACTAAGATTCTAGTATGAAGTTTAAAACCTGTATTGATAATAATGTCCATTTTACAATACCATTTTTGAAGTTGAATAAAGCTAATAACATTAACCTTTTTTTCTTCAGTTTGAGGAATTTTTGAAGCTTGAGAGGCAATTTCTTCTTGTTTAGAAGATTCAGAATCATAAATGGTTTGATTCTCTTGTTTCGTTTTTAAGAGAACTACTTCCATTCTTACATTTTTCATTAGATTTCGAAGAAGGGAAATTTGAGATTTCATCTCATTTACTTTTGATCTTAAATCAGAACGGGATGATTTAGAAAATTTTGAAGATTCAAATTTAAATCTATTCATAATATTTTTAAGGAAACATTACAGCATCGGTACTTAATCTTTCATTTAGTTGCGGACTTTGTCCAAACCTTTCTTTTGTACCACCCACTATACCAAACATTTCATTTGTACCATACATGGTACCTAACATTTAAAAAACTCTCACCCGAAGTACAAATTGATAGAAACCGTTACTTTGACCATTAGTTGACGAAAAATAAAGATCTAACCAATTGTTGACTAATTTTTAAAGGGCAAATGAGTGACTTTACATTTTTCATACAAAAAAATTAAAATAAAAGAATTAAAAAAACCAATTATCTTCTCCACCAAAAACCAGTTCACAAAAGTAAATAAACAAAACTTTCGATCACCACCACTTGAAGCAGGCTCTGACGCCATTGTCTCCCGCGATGATGAACTTAACGGTGAAGGAGACGCAGATTCCCTAAGCAACGAACCACTAGGAGCAGATTCTAACGCCATGGTCGTTTACATTAGCATCAGAGCCATCTGAATCTCGATCAAGTCTGACGACTTGAGCATTACATTTTTCGGGCTCAAACTAATCGTCTGAGAAACGCTCAACGACACGGATCTAATCGGAGATGTGGACCTAGAAACAATTACCAATGAAAAGTAAGTGGATGAAGAATTTGTAGTAGAACCATTAAAATTTCTCACCTTTACAACTGCAAAAGCCATCCTGGAAGCCAATCCAGTACCAATAGAGCTTTAATTGCCATTTAACAATCCTTTGGGTGAGTAAAACTCCTGATCTTCCTCATCTTTACTAGAAGTCGCCTCCGCGTTTCTGTAATTATGTCGAAAACTGTGCGTTTTCAATTGTGGCAATGGGTGTAGCTCCGGCGAGTTCAACTTTTGCAAATTTGAAGCGTTGCTATCACTGGTTCTTCTTCCATTGTAAACATTGCTCGATTCAATAACACTTCTTCCATGTGAATTAACCAAAATACACTGGTAGAGAAACTCTGAAATAGATTGTGTTGGCCTCTGGAGCTTCGGGATATGGTTGTTATTCGATGCGTTATTAAATCGAGCACTGCTGTAATTATCAGATCATTGTGGGATGGAGGTGTCGGGGTGAGTAGAGAAGATGATTTTGTTTTTTTTAATTCTTTTATTTAAGTTTTTTATATGAAAAATGTAAAGTTACTCATTTGCCCTTTAAAAATTAGTCAACAATAACGGTCAAAGTAACGATTTCTGTCAATTTGGACTCCGGGTGCGAGTTTTCTTAAAGATTTGGTACCGTGATTGGCACAAATGAAATGTTTGGTACCATGTGTGGTACGAATGAAAGGTTTGGGCAAAGTCTACAACTAAATAAAATGTTTGATACCGTGGCAGCAATTTTCCCTATTTTTAATATTATGAGGATAATCAAAGTCGTATAATTTTGAAGGAATAAGAGATTTGAATTTTTTCTTTAGTTGAGGATTTTTAATTTTCTCAATTATTTCTTGAATAAGTTCTTCTTGTTGAGTAAGAACATATATAGTTTTACAACCACAAATTTGTTTAGATTAATCTGAAGAGGATGAACTAGAATCTGTATCAACATCAGAACTTTCTTGGTGTCGATAAACTATTTATAATTCAGAATCAAAAGAGTTTTCTTCTTCTGAAGAATTTAAAAGATTAAGGATTCCATGTTTAATATCTTCATCTATTTGAAGATTATTAATCTTGGATTTCAAAGGACATTTATTGGAATAACGTCCATTTTGCTTGCATTTATAGCAAGTAACATTTGAATTTTTTGAAAACCTTTTTTTTTTTTTTAAATAATTTTTTAGAATAAGATTTTTGAAAATATTTTCGTCTTTTATAAGAAGGAAATGTTTTTCCTTTTGAAGAAGGAGGAATTATTTTCTCAAGGCCATATTGTTCACAGAATGATTCGAGTTCTTTCTAACTCTCAAATCTTTCTGATATCAATTTAGCTTCGAATTTTAAATCAATGCAAAGTGCAAGACCTTCTTTGTTAATAAAATAAATAATTTCTCCATATGTAAGTTCACCATATGGAATATTTTCATCATACTATTTTTTGATTGAAATTCTAAGTTTTTCCGCAAAGGGTTTAGGAAGTCCAGATATTAATCTTTCTTTCCAATAAGATTGATTGCAACGAAAATCTTGAAGTTTTGGACATCTAAGATTCATTAGAATTTCAGATTGTCTATCCAAGACATCTACATGTAATCCAATGAAGTGTTTGATAATTGTATAAATGAGGACATTTAAATTATCGTTTTCTTTACATTCGTTGTTATATGAATTCATTATCTCATGATTTTCTTCTGTGTTTGATAATTGTATAAATGAGAACACGAAAACTGTCGTTTCCTTCAGTTTCATTGTTATATGAATTCATTATCTCATGCTTTTCTTCTGGGCTAAGATAACTTCCCCACCAATTTTTGAGCTGGCCCGTAAATCCCATTAATAGATTTATGGTAGCAGTTTTTGGATCAACATTGTTAGCTCTATATGTTTTCCAACACATAGAAATAATTTCAATTTTTCTGACTATTTAATTCTGTCAGTCCATCAATATTCCATTCAATTGCAGATTTTTCATCAAAAATTATAGGTTATTTTACTTTCTCTTCAAAAAGCAAACCAGGAGCTGTATTTTGAGGATACTATGGAGGAACTTTTGAATATGAACCTCTTAATTTATTAATATGAAAATTTTCATTTTCATTTTCAATAAATTGAGATTCAATTTCATCAATAGTATTGATATTTTTTTGAAGGAGAAGAAAGTGATAATTTAGATAATTGAGTTACAAGTTCTTTTAAAACTTGAGTCTCATTATCTAGTTTTCCTAATTGAGAAATCATATTTGAAGGATGACGTTTGAATAAAACATTGATAGAAGTTTTTCCTTTATCTATTGATTTTGAAATAGATTTTTCAGAATCGAATTTTGTTGTTTAAGTTTCAGAATTTAATTCAATTCTGTTTAACTGAGAACACATGGATTGAAGAGCAACATTTGTATAATTATTTCGAGATTGAATATTTTTTATATCTTTAGCTACTACTTCATAATCATCTGACCTTTCGCCAGATATCTTTTTGAGAGGAGATGCAAGAATTTCAGCATTTCCTTGGGAAACAACAATTTCTTGCATAGGAAGATAAGTAGCTTGAAAAGTATCACTCTTAGGTGTTTTCCAAACCTCTTTTGAAGAATTTGTATTTTGAATAATTTTTGCTTTAGTGGATTTTTTAATTATAAAATTCAAAATATGCCAAATCATAAAAACTTAAATCTACCGAAAAAGCTTCAAATTCTTCCTAGTAAGATTCAATTTCTATTTGAGAAAAAAATTTTGAAATATTTTTCTAAAACCTTTGACTTCAAAGGTTTTGTTAGTAATGAATTCATTTCTTTTATTAATTGTAGAAAAAATAACATAACATTGCTGATCAAGCCTTTCTGAGGGAGGTGCCATATCGGATAAAGTAGGAGAACCAGGTGGTTCTGGTTCATCATCTTTATCTTTTTGATATGTGTTTTTGGAATATTTGAATTAAAATCAACTTCCTTTAAAGAGGATGTTGAAAATCTAGAAGATTGAAAAGAATTTATCCTAGATCTATAATCAGATATAGATGAATGAGACATTTGAAGAGTATTTGAAGATGAAGGTTTATCAAAGATAACTTTGACATTACCATCATGAAAATAAATTATTTGATAGGATTTTTTTTACAGGAGTTGGAACTGGGTTTTGTGCATTTTCAAAATCCCATTATATTCCTCTTGCTTAAAGATTCTATGGAATACATTTGGAAATCATTATATTTGAATAAAGTTGATTAACTTCAACTAAAAGACTTTTATCTCTTGGAGAAGATCTGAGAGCTCGGATATTGAGCTGAGTGTTCAAAAGTTTGTAATATAGTCGATATATTAAAGAAAATGTTCTTGAGCGATCATCAACATCAAAATTTTTGGTTTGAATTCGAAGATTAAGAGCATTAAGAATAACTCCATCTTGAAGACTGTTTGAAAAAATTGGATAACAATTTGAAAATACTAGAACACTCTCAAGATTGGACTCGAATATGGACAGTAAGGAATGTTTAAACCTTAAAAGTCTCTTATCTCTTAAAGTTATAAGAACTGGAATGTCTAGACGAGGTCTAAACAGAGGTTTAACTGCTATTTGAACAAGTCCAACATAAAAATATTGGAATTTCTTTCTATGAGCTTGGGTAGCGTCTTTTGAAAACAAATTGATTGAAACCGTTTGATTTTTAATTGGAATTGTTTATTCCAATGTTTTGGTAAAATAACTTTGAGTAAAATCAAATTTTCCTATCTCATAGATAGAACTTTTATCTACCTTTGGGATAATCCAATTTTGAAGTTTTTGCTCTATTTGAGCTATTTGAAGTTTTTTAGAATTAATATCATTTGATGTAGATGCAGATGCATTAGCTTGATCTAATTCTTCATTATTAACTTGAAAATAATTTGACATATTATCAACGCTACTGTTTGAACAACTACCTTTACTAAACCAATTTGACATAAAAGACATATTTGAATAGTAATAAGAAAACAGTAATCTTACTAGTGAAAACAAAATGCTTCAGGCAACTTGATGCAGTGCAAAGCCAACAACGGGACCACCTAAATGCCTACCCCGGTAACACGACTGACTAACGCTATTCAGTTGACATCCATGTCCTACACCAACCTAACCTTAGACACTATGAAGAAAATAGTTTGACACAATTTCCAGGTTAGGGGATATGGACAAGAGGAGTGGAGATTGATAAAATTCAAATTTTATTTGATAATAATAATTTGAAATTACAAATTAAAACTCGAAAATGAAAATTACAATTCGCAAAGATTTTAAAGAAAGCTTTAAAATTACAAGGATAATTTAAAACTTTCTTGAAGTGTACTATCTCCCACTCTATTACACTTGAAGAGTTCCTTTGACTTCTGCCTTCATTTATAGCTGAAGCTTCGGACTTGAAATCCAATTGAAGAATCTTGGAGATAATGTCTGTCACACCTTTTGATAAAGTAGCCATAATTGACCATTTTCTTTTTGACAATTTTTTAACAACTTTGGATAAAGTTGTTGATAACTTTTGATAATTTTTCAACAAATTATCCACAACTGTTGATAAAGTTTTCCACCATCCACTTTTCCCCGACTTTTTGAAATTTAGTAAATTTCAAAAAGCTGGGAGAAATGGATGGTGGATAACTTAAAATTTTGAAAATAGTAAAATTAAGTGTTAAAGATAAATGACATAGTGGAGTACTTAAAATTTTTTACTCTTTAAATTTATAGATGTTTTCTAAATTGTAAAAGGTGCTCTTTAAAAATACTTTAATTGATTAAAGAAAATTTCGTTTATGTCAAGTCTATTATTGTCATTTCGACAAATCTAATATTGATAATTCGTTAATCATAAGGAGTTATGATAGTAAGATACAAATTATTGAATCTTAAATTATCCGCGATCGTAACTGATAGAGAAATAAGGATATTGTTATTATATTTAGACTGGCATGTGTGATATTTCTTATTTATAAAGTGAGTAACTGGACTCACAACTTAAAATGTCATAATATTTAAATGGACGAGGGAGTATTTTTTTTTTAAGTAAACAAAACATTGAAGACTTTCTACATAGATCACATAAATAACTATCACTAAAGGAAATATCAACTTCAACATCTATATAGATGATCGTAGAATATACGTTTTTGGTTGACGATCACATTGAAGGACCAAAATCACTTGGCCATTCTTTGGATGGCAAATAAGTGTTGGCGAATGTATTCAAAAACTAAAATATTTTGGTCATTAAATTTATTATTTCAGCAACTAAATAACTAATCGTAAAAAGTTTGTATTGACAACCGATTCTTTTTCCAACAACCACTTGTTTGGTTATTATATCAACTATTTTTGTCATTAAAATATAATGAAAGTAACCAAATTTTAGTTGCCTTTCATTTCAACAATGAAAGAAATGATTGCTAAAAATTAATACAAAGATTTTTGAGGCAATCAAGTAAAAAGTATCTACCTTGACTTGCTTTGCAGTCTTTCCTACGTTTATAAATTTTCATTTACACATAAGCAAACAATTCAACATCACTAAGATTTACAAGTATCAAGACTTTATTTGATTGGTCTAACTTCTGACAGCTAATGTCCCCATACTTATACATAATGTGTATGGGTGTGTGATTCTACTTTTTGCAGCATTATAAATAAAAACGGTTATTTTATCTTTTTAATTATTTCTTTTTAGAACCACGTACAAGTGTACAACTTCTAAAGCGTCATCTATTGCTCTAAAATAAGGATAAAGCTTCTTGTACAGTCATGGTTCACAGCCATGTTGACAGCTTTTCAAATTTACTGATGTGATAGTGTAAATTCTTAAAAAATGCACAACCAACCCGACTAATTGTGCTAATGAAAATGGGAGAAGTCTCACCCGACTGAAAACCTAACCCCCCAACACTCCCCCAACTCTCCACCCATTCACTGTGATGAAGAAACCAAAACAACTCCCAATAATTTTCAGACGACCACCGGTCATACCTACGGCCACAATCACTTCAGCACAATTCCCCCAGCTTTCCACCCAATTTCCCAGTTTAGAAGAAAATCCCTCCAGTTGTGGTAATTTTTTAGGCCTCCAACTGCCGTATAACCAAAACCACCGGCGTTCCACCCTCTCCATTGGCAAGAGACGACCAACCAACTAATTTGTGTTGGGTAAGCTTTACAAGTATCAAGTCTTTATTTGACTGGTCTAACTTCTGACAGCTAATGTCCCCATACTTATACATAATGTGTATGGGTGTGTGATTCTACTTTTTGCAGCAATATAAATAAAAAGGGTTATTTTATCTTTTTAATTATTTTTTCTCGGAACCATGTACAAGTGTACAACTTCTAAAGCGTCATCGATTGCTCTAAAATAAGGATAAAGCTTATTGTACAGTCATGGTTCACAGCCATGTTGACAGCTTTTCAAATTTGCTGATGTGATAGTATAAATTCTTAAAAAATGCACAACCAACCCCGCCAATTGTGCTAATGAAAATGAGAGAAGTCTCACCCGACTGAAAACCTAACCCCCAACACTTCCCCAACTCTCCACCCATTCACTGTGATGAAGAAACCAAAACAACTCCCAATAATTTTCAGACGACCACCGGTCATACCTACGGCCACAATCACTTCAGCACAATTCCCCCAGCTTTCCACCCAATTTCCCAGTTTAGAAGAAAATCCCTCCAGTTGTGGTAATTTTTTAGGCCTCCAACTGCCGTATAACCAAAACCACCGGCGTTCCACCCTCTCCATTGGCAAGAGACGACCAACCAACTAATTTGTGTTGGGTAAGCAAAAAAAAAAAAAAAAAGGCAACATGTATGAGATTTCCCTTTTTTTTATTAATTGTCGATGTATCTGAATTCGTTGGTTGCGGGGATGCGATGACATCTTGTGTTTTTGTAAAGGCTGAGCTTCAATCTCAATCTCAACCTCTAAACTCACTCAAATCATAGAATGCCTTCTTTTTGAAAATTACAGAGAAAACGTAAATTACAGGGGAAAATTGTATTTATGCATACAACTTTGGGACCCCATCACGTGAATTGTTTTTATAAAATGGGCATTCTATATTAATAAGTAATAATGAATTTGCGTTATATTGATGTGGTTCTTTTATGTGGTTGAACTAGATTACTTCGATGGCACGCAAGAATAGGAGATTTTATCATTGTTGTAGAAAGGGAGGACATATGCTGTCGAAATGCCCAAAAAAGAGAAGATGGACAAATTGCAGTGCGGGCTTCTTCAAATGGATGGAGGTGGAAAAGAACAATGAACATAAAGGGCTATTGTTTCATTATTGTACCCGCGATTGCAGGTACTTCAAATGGTGTAAAAATGATCCCGACAAAAAATATCCATTGCATGATGACGGTGAATCTAGTGGCATTACAAACGGATGTGAGCAAGTCGATGATTTGTTGCATATCTTGAAAAATCTTGCCAAGCTAACAGAGGAAAAAGACTTGAAGATTTCCATCAACATAAAGATGTGTAAGGGAAAAGGAGTTTCAGATGATTTTATCTAAAAGTCGATATATTGGGATGGTGCTTGAAAGGTTTGTATTTGGTGATCGTTTGGACATGTCAATGTTAATGGATTATCCTGAATGTGAAATTGAAGTCTTTGTAGTAGTTTGTAGTAATGCAATTGTTTGTTGCAATGGAACGACTTTTTATCCCATGTAGAAATATTAACATTGCTATCTGATTTTCTTTCCTTTATACTATCTGCACAATATTTCTCTTGTTAATTAATTGAATATGTCACAAGTGTTCAATTAAACTTGGTATTTGACTTACATCTTTAACTTTCTGGTGATACTGCATAAGACCATCCGAAGACATGAGATACTCCTGTGTTAGCTCTGATTCAACGAATCCAAGAGTGGCTAGTGTTATTGTAATTCAGGAGACAAACAAGTTTTAGTGAACTGTAAAAGCAGAAATATTCATTTTATAATGTAGATGGCTGATTTGGGTGTCTGGACAAAAGTAGTAGTCGATCTATTGACAACATTTTTTTCCTTTGCCCTTTTTAAGGTGGGGAATTGCAAAATATGTTGGATAAGCAGATCCCCAAAAGTTTATATGTTTAATCTTGTTACTTGACATCATTCTTCGCCAGAAACTTCATGGCATTCAAGCCAATACTCTCAGCACTCTTAATGAAATAAGAAACTCTCTTCACATTGATTTTTGACTGGTTCAAAATAACCATGGCATTCAAGATGTAGAAAAATGAAGAAAGACAAAACAACTCTGTACATTCAAGAAACGGAATTTAACACATACAACATTTGAATCATTTAGCCTAGAGTTAACAGAAAAAGAACTTCCCAATGGGGTAAATGAGCATTCCAATTCCAAAATAGCTGCCTCATCAATCATTCATTACAATCTCAAATAAACACAACTTCTAACTGCAAATCCATACAAACATTATGTGTTTGCACTACTGAATACACATGCCTATTGATGTTTGTTAATAGGAGTGAATAATGGTCATATTGAAGAACCATCTGGTTAACAGTCCATTCTAATACTAGCTGCTTAATAAGTTATTCCAAAACTTGGAGTATGAATGTGAGGAGAAGGGCCTGCAACAATAGTAGCCTGACGAATGGAATGGGTGGCACTTGACATCCAACCTAGTACAGCACTTTGAGGGGGTAATATCAGTGGTTGGAATGGATGCAAGAAGAATCATTTCAAAATGTACTTTTCTTAAGTAAATGATTGAAATTGCATTAATGTACAACTTAGCAATGGAACCCAAGATGGAGAACACCAATTGTGGATGGCATTGCACTACATACTGTAAAAAACTACAATTTCAATGACATGGGAAAAAAAAAGCATGTGCAATTTGTACATACGAAACCATATAATTACCTCCATAATTGAGTAAATCATTTGATGTAGACGGAGCAATGTAATTTAATGGTGTCAAAGGTTGTGTAACTGTATTACTTTTTGAGTCACCCTATGTGAAATGAAAATGTTATTAACAATCGCGGCCTTTAAATGTAATAATTATTTTTTTACTTACCAATGTAAATTGTGAATATGGCAAGAGTGTGGGTATGGAATACTGTTTGCTGGGGTATCTGAACGACATGTGTATCTTGTTCAAGATTGCTTGTTCTCAATCTCCATCTATGTCCTTTACTTGAACAGTTTGCACGATATTAGAATATTTCATATTTTCTATTTGTTTGGATAAATGAAGGCAACAAAAAACAAGAACATAATACCTTCGATTTTTTAGAATGTAACTCCAATGGGCTTTTGTTACGAAATTTCTTTAGCGCCCCTTCCTTTTCGAACATTTAAGATCTTGTATACTTCCTCTACCCATTTCATGCGATGCTCTAGATTGGGATCCTAAATGTAAACTCGGCAGAGAAATGTTATTAATTTCGCAAATCAACTTCGTAGACATTAGCTCTTTAGATTGTAATCGAATCTAATCTACTATCGTAGACATCGCTCCTCATCATCTGCGGTAATGTCTACCAATGTAGCAAATTCTTCACACATTCTATCATACATCAACTGCCTAGGAGTGGTAACCAAAGCAACCCTTGTGTGGGCTCTACAAACATTTCTCCTCCATCTCCTCAATATGTACCTATCCAATATTGACGTGACGCCGTTACGCATCAACACTGATATGGCATGTCTGCACAGAATTCCCCGAAACTCAAAGAGATGACAACTACAAATAATATTACACTCCTCTGCACGAAACACCATGTAAAGTTTTTTCTTTCTCACTTTTTCTTTGTAAATGACATCTTCCTCGACCTCGTACATCCTCCCTGAATATCCACCCGATACGGATTTGACATTGCAGTAGACCTTCCTAGTAATCTCATCCTAAAATTCTCGAAACTTGGATATGGTATAAATTTTTTGAAATTACTTTTTCATTTCATATTTCATTGCACATGGCACCATCTGTGAATAAGACTTGAAATCTACTTGGAACTCCTTCTCAACCTTATTTCTCAATGCTCGTTTGTAATGCTCTACGAACTGCTTCAATGATGTCTTAGAATGTACATATCCATCGAAGAACGCATTTGTACTCTCGCTAGGTTGAGTCGTTGACATCCCTGCCTATAAAGTCATTTTCAAATAACATGGTACCCATCGACCCCTATTCTCATACAAACCAGACAACCATTCATTATCATATAATTTATATGTATCAATCATCACTCGCCAACCTTTCTCAAACTTTTCAATGAACTGTGAGTCATAAACTAATCCATGTATACACAAAGAAATTGAGTTCTTATCCATGTGGTATCCAAACTTTTCAGAAAACTTCTTTAATATGGCAACAAACACCATCTATGCCTCGTATTTGGAAACACTATTTGAATTGCATTTTGTATAACCCTATCTTGATCGGTAATAATTACATTAGGAGCTTGACCGTGCATACACAACAACCATGTTCTGAACAACCAAACAAAGGTATGTGTATCCTCATTTGATTGTCCGTGATAATTTACTCCAATAAATGGGGCAAAAGGCATGTCGTATTTCTTAGTGAGGTATGTGGTATCAAACATCATGACATCTCCAAATTCCTTATATGCTTGCCTACACCTATTATATGCCCAAAAAAGATTTTTAAGCCGTAACTCGTCATCCAAATCTATAGAAAAGTAAAACCCAGAGCAACGTGCTTGCATTTCTGAAAAGTATGATATTATTGCCATAGCATCTTCTTTACCTAGTCTTAATCGCCTCATGTTTTCAAAATAATTTTGACAATCCTTCTCAATGCAAGTCATATTCTCATACCTACCGACTTCAACTACTGTAGAGTTGTAACTCTTGTGCAAAGAAATTCCATCCATATCATCCACTTCTAGCTTCCGTTTTACATGTGCACTCTACTCTCTATTGCATCGATACAACCTGGACTTCGCATACTTATTTTATGATTATGTTCGAGGTCAACCGAGTAAACTTTCCATATTCTATGAATATCTGAGGAAGCAGTTACCCTCGCTTTGCAACCTATCTGAATTGTTGGTTGCAGCTTCAAATAAGTGCTTCTGTTATTGCTTTGTCTTCCCTCACGACTATACATCAGTGTAACATATCTCACCAATCCATCATCACCCTTTTTGGAATTCCTTCTCCTAACCGGAAAACCTACTTCGTACGTATATCTTTTGTAAAATTCGAACAACTCTTTTTTGTCATTAAACTACATACATATCTAGGCACAATCGTAACCTTTCTTCCTAAAGTATCGTCTTCCAACGTGCTTACATTATCCATCAAGTTCTCAGCGTTGGATTCTACAAAGACTTCCATTATTTCTTTTCCTATGTCAAAATGAATATGAATATGTTCAGTATTAGAACAAAATAAAAAATCGAGTACCGAAAGCATGTTCATTATTATATGATATCATTACAGTGGAAGTAAAATAACATGTTAGCCAATATCCCGGCAGTAAATATCAGATTCATACACATGTAATTGTACATTTCAAAGTACATCTTCAATAAAGTTTAGATTCTACCTTTCTCAGTCATCTGTTCGTCGCCGTTGTCGTGAGAGGTGAATGTGTGTTCATTGGAAATGGATAAGTTGAGCGGTGGATTCGTGTTGATCGAAAATGAACCAGTCGTGAAAGGTGGATGTTCGTTGGGAATTTTCCTTACGTTTTACCTGTGTAGGGTTATTCAAACTAATTTGGGAGTTTTCAATTCATTAGGAATTAACTAATAATTACATGAATTAGTTGGTTGGTCGTCTCTTGCCGACAGAGAGGGTGGAACGCCAGTTGTTTTGGTTATGCGACAGTCGGAGGCCTCAAAAATTACCGTAGCTGGAGGGTTTTTTTTTTTCTAAACTGGAGAACTAGGCGGAGAGCTGGGGAAATTGTGCTAAAGTGTTGTGGCCAAAGGTATGACCGGTGGTCGCCTAAAAATTATTGGGAGTCGTTTTGGTTTCTTCGACACAATGAATGGGTGAAGAGTTGGGGGTTAGGTTTTCAGTCGGGTGAGATTTCTCCCATTTGCATTAGCACAATGGGCCGGGTTGGCTATGCATGTTTTAAGAATTTACACTGCCACATCAGCAAATTTGAAAAACTTTCAACATGGCTGTGAACCATGAATGTACAAGAAGCTTTATACCTAAAATAAAAGCCTAATATATGCTTTAATATAATAGGTTTCAGAACTAGACATTTCAGCATCAGCTAACAAATACTAACAGACATTTCAACATTAGCGAACAAATGCTCAAACAATTGCTAACAGACATTTCAACATCAGCTAACGAATGTTTAGAAAACTACTAAAATGCTTAAAACAAGTTTTCTCATTACATATTAGATAACAAGTATATAGGAGACTTGACATTGGCATTTTTAAGTTGCAACATCGAGTCAGTAATGCAAACATAAATAAATTGCTGAAATCTTATTTTTGCTTAATTATAATTATGCATAGTTAATATACACAAGCAATGGAAGCTTACCTTGTATGGTGGTTGAGAATTGCTGGTTCATTTCATTGACAACCTGCTAGTTCATTTTTTGTGACTGTTTGGGATTAAATCTGTATTTGAAACTTCAAATATGATTACTCTGAAAGTTTACCAAGATATTAGCGTAAAACATCAAGGTAATGAACTATTGTTTAATTTTTTTATATCGCAAGTGTACGATATTGTAGCAAGTAATATAGTGGACCTTAGAGTCCGGATTATCCTTCACACGAGAAATATACTCTAGTCTTAATCTACTTTTTCTACTCCTATTTAATGAGAGTAAACAAATAAATAAATGATGTTGCGACTATTGATTTTTTATAATGAAGTAAATACCTAAAACTGATGAAAATTATAATAAAGTGTCAAACAATGATTGATCGAAAATACACGTATCTAGAATGTATTAAGGCAAAACAATTTCACATATTGATC
>CAIGRN010188483.1:0-10196 GCA_903798345.1 Fraxinus anomala
AAGAGCTTAATAAATATTGATGAAATGTGAAATTCAAAAGTTGTGGATCCAATAAAATATGTGATTACAGTTAATTATTGACTTTGACTTAAATTAAAATTAAAATTTTAATTTTATTTTTTATCAAACTTGGGCTATATAAAGTCATGGACCCTACACTTCAAATACCAAGTTATCATAACATAAAAATTTGGGAAACTTCAATAAATAGGGTGGGAGGGCCCATCCCGCCCTAACTGGTTATTGGGATGAGGCAATGAGACAAAAATATTCGATGGGGGCGAAGGATGGAAATAATTGCCGTGACCCTGTCATATCCCGTCCCCATCCTAACTTACAAGAGGTTTCTCAATAGGCGAGGCTTGCCCAAAGTGATCTTTATGTGAAGTCCATGCGAGTTTGCAAAGTCAAGGAGTTGGTGAAATATAATATTATGTAGTCGTCAAATGAGGCACGTGGAAAGCAAGCAAGACCTCTAAGTTGCAAGAAACCAATACAACAAAACTGCTACACATACGTTGTGGGTTATATTATCCATTACATTCTTTCATATGACATGATTTACATCATTGATTCCCCCATCCTCACATTTCCCATCAATGCATTGATTTCCTTCGTATAGAGGGGAATGTCATGTTAGATGTACATATCTAACAATAAATCCAACTTCTTATAATGATACATGACCCGCCTGAAACTAAGGGTCATCGTCTTAGCTTTTAGGACCAAATTACCAGCAATATAACCATATTAAGAATATTCAGCTAAGCTTAAAATGTCAACTCATAAGTAAGCTTTTATCAAATATTTTTTAATTAATTAAATTACTTTATTTACAGTAATATTATAGTTACTCTTACGTAAATGTACACATAGGAATTGACATAATGTGAGTGGGGTGGGACAACAATATTGTAGCATGGCCCCCACCTCACTCACCTTATGTCAACCTTTATTCGTACACATAGATTAATCCTAAAAAGTAAGTCATTTTGACACTTAAAGATAAAACAAATGTTTTACTAGTATTTTTATTATAAGCTTATCCAAACATGCTATAAGAATCTTCTAGACCGTCCCTTGAGCTCCAAAATAAAGACAGTCGTCAAGGTAAGGTTGGACGGAAATTACGAAGGGCCTTTTTGTCATCAAGCTCACCCCTATATTAATTGCCTTTTAGGTTCCTTACAAAATAGTGGCATTGTTGTAATTAAAATTGAGATACAAACAAAAAATAATAATCTCAAACATATAATAATTATAAAAAAAAAAAGGCATAGCCAATAAAATGCTTTTAAACCTTCATTATTGCTAAAACGAGATTAGAGACTTCTTAAAGACCTGTACCTTATTCCATAAAAGTTGTACCTTTCTCTGGCATCAGTATTTTCCCACTATATTCCTCGTTCCACTCTTTATATATCACACCCCCTCGCAAGATCCTTTCTATACTCAGCAGCATAATTGAAAATGTCAGCTACTTTGCATTCTCCGCTATCCTCTGCAATCTCATCCTCCTTCACTCTTCAGGTAAATTAACACAATCATGCATTTGTGTGTGTTTATAAGTATGTATGTATGTACGCATGTATGTATGTATGTATATTCGTGTGTTAATTATGTTGAATGGATTTATGAATTTTTGAGTGATCGAAGCAGGAGAGGAAATTTCGATTGGCCGCTCAATCCGCAAAGGCAAGTATTATATTTAGGCCTCGTCGATGTTTTCCTTTAATCCGAGCTTCCAGTGGTTCCTCTTCTTCTCTTGACACCGGTGCGGTTTATTCTGCATTTTCTTTTTGCCTAAATTTAGTAGATGCTCAGTAAACGTTAATACACAGTATATATTTTCTTAAATTTTTTAATGGTGATAGGTTTGAGCACTGAATTAGATGCTGTGACCAGTTACAGCGAGATCGTCCCCGATACTGTCATTTTCGATGATTTCGAGAGGTAAGGTTTTTGATAGTTTAATTTCTTCTTCAGCTGGAATTGAATTCGAGTACCTTTGAATTGTTTTTATGCCATGATTTAAGTTTTTAAATACATGAATTGTATAGATTTCCTCCAACAGCTGCCACTGTCAGCTCTTCGCTCATCTTGGGTATCTGCAGCCTCCCTGACACTGTATTTAGGGTAAGTATCTTTCTTTCTTTCTTTCTTTTTTTCTTTTTTGGAATCATAATCAATTAATTTACCGAATGATTGGGACTCTTACGCATGCTGAGCAAATAGGCATATTTATGTCCGCGTATCTAACTAGATCTAAATTGAATATTGGTATGCTAGCACCCGTAGGTCTTTTTTGCTTTCAATTTATTTACTGTTTTGTTTTTCTTCTGGACAATGTGTTTCTATATCTGTTTATAGTTTTCTGTTTGAGTATGACTTACTGAAAATTATGTAATTATATAATTCCAAAAAGAAATTATAATGGGAAGATTGGAAGCTGATAATGATTCGTCTTTTTCAATTTATTTGAGTGTGTCTTTAACTTATTGCTAAAAAAATTATGTCATCATTTCTTTCTTGGTTCTCTTATTTTTGTGGGTTGTAGAGTGCTGTTGATACTGCATTGGCAGATTCAAAATGCTACGGGCTAGAGAGCTCCAATGATCGCATGTCTTGTTTCTTTAACCAGGTTGGTTTTTGTACTTTCTAAATGTTCTTAAAAAGTGTACTTAGTTTTTCTGATCTCTGAAATGGCAGGCGTTAGTGAATGTTGGTGGTGATCTTGCAAAGCTAGTGCCTGGTCGTGTTTCTACAGAAGTAGATGCTCGTCTTGCATATGATACTCATGGCATTGTTCAGAAGGTGCTACTCCTTTCAAACCTTCAACTTACCAATTTCCTCCACCATCTGTATCCTTCTACATTGTTAACTGCAAACTGTTACCCGAGAATATTAATCATAATGTAGATGTGCCATTGTTCGAAGTTTGTACATACTTTAGTTACTAACTTAACTAATGATTTTAGATTTTGAAATCCATATTATAATATTCCAGTCAGAGTATATAAAAAACAATAGGACAAAATTACGTTTGCTTCCACCCAGGTTTGCCTTGGTATGTTCAAACCATTGTATTGAACGATCCCAGTTGATTGCTTTTTGTCATGCAGTGAGCTTTTTCTGCATAAAAATTGGTTCCATTGGATAATATAATAGGAAAGCACTTTGGGGGTTCATTATTACCTCTATTACATAAGTACATAACCTTGATAGGCTAGACCTATTTCAGACCCTTTGGTGTGCCTCTGACGACTGCTTTCTAGCTTTACCAAATGAAGTTAGTCACCTTCCTATTTGTTTCTGCTTTTACACAAGTAGGCTGAGTTGTTTTAATCCTGCGGCATATACTATTTCATTGTGAACAATCTATTTTCGGTGGTTGATTAAACTTAATGTTGTTCAACTGTATGGATTGGGTACAAAAAACTCTTTGAGCAGTCGATGCACTTTAATGTTCCATGAAATTCCGTTGGCATTGGTCCTAGTTTCTGAATAAACCTAGTTTCTGAATAAAGCTGTCCTTGTACTTTCATTGTGTTCCACATATATGCATTCTCTCTCTTTGCAGTCGTTCCTTCTAACAATGCATTAATAAGTTATTATCCATTGTTATATTTTTGTATTTCAGGTGTACAAGCTCCTAGAATTGTATAGTGAAGTTGGCGTGGCTCCAGAGCGGTTGTTGTTCAAAATTCCTGCAACTTGGCAAGTTAGTATTATGGATTTAATGTATCATTTTGGATTCTAAAGAAACATTTGATTCTCTAAAACCAACAAACTTGTACTTTATCTTTGTATCTTTACACTTAGTTCTCTTGCTAGGGGATTGAGGCATCAAGATTACTGGAGTCTGAGGGCATTCAGACACATATGACGTTTGTCTACAGGTATATAAGTCATATTGTAATTATAATTTCTACAGGTATATGAGTCTACAGGTATATAAGTCATATCTTTATATATTCTGTGGATATAGATCTAATGAAGTGGAGAAAAGGATTCACGTACCTGATGAGAATAAGGCTTGGTTTCTTTTTGTGAAGAAAGCCTAGGGTGAGGGTGTATGTCACTGTGTTGTGTGTGAGAGATAGAATTGTTGAGAACTGCTAGCTGTAAATATCAATGTAGCATGAGGCCTTCGATGTAGTTAGATTCTTTATTTAAAATTCACTAGTTGAGCCTTGAGGAAGTGATTTTTCTGGAAACTATCGTAGAAGCTGTGATGAGCATGGACAAATACTATAATTACTAGTCTGCTTGGTGGGAGGTGGGAGGTGGGGGAAGGACTAGGGATATGAACACTATGCAAGATACTTCAGGGGAGTTGAGACATCTCTGCAAGCAAGGTTTACTGCTGAAATAGCATGGCACAGAAGGATTTTGGACCTTCTGGGAGCGGCCAGCACCCACACACAGAGCCCTTTGTTCCCACTGGCCCTGTAATGCGCGAAAACATGCATATATGATGATGTCAGCCCGAAATCTTTAAAATCCAAGCTTTTTTGTTCCACCAAGCTTGCTTACTAATTCTCACTGTGAATTTACACCTTCATACTGGAGGTTTTGATAATCACCATTTGTTTTCATGGTTTCAACTAGCTATTTCTGTATTTTTCATGGAAGCTAATTTCTCTTTTATGAATTGTTTTTTTGTGGAAAATACATGACTTTCATGCATGATCTATGAAAATATGTCACTTTTATATGGTTTACTTGTTTCTCTTCCTCTTTTATTAAGTGTTTTTATAGATTCAACTAGCCTTAATTTACCTTTTGCATCCACGTTTTTGTATGTAATGAATGCTTTGCATATGAGGTATTTATATAAAATGATTACATTCTGAGTTACTTTGGTGGCTTGTATCTTCAGCTTTTGTCAAGCTGCAGCTGCAGCTCAAGCTGGTGCTTCTGTCATTCAGATATTTGTTGGTCGCCTTAGGGTATTACTTTCTCTAGTAGAAGCTATATTCGTTTTGTATTTTTTATTAAATTACAATAATGAGGTGGTAATCTGTGTCAGGATTGGGCTCGCAACCATGCTGGTGACCCAGACGTAGAAACTGCTCTTAGAAGAGGAGAGGATCCTGGGTTGATCTTGGTCAGTTCCCAGCTGCTTCTTTATCTTTATCTCTATCATTTGCATGTTTGGATAAGCTTAAAAATAAGTAAAAGTTAAGTTTCTTTCTTTAAATTCAAACATGCTTTATATCATGTCCCAGTTTATCATGCTTGCCTGTGCAGGGGCTTATGGCTTTTGAGTTTGCCAATCCAACTAGTGTATCAAATGCATTAATAGAGCTCTGAAGTAGAAGTACCCGAACTCACATGCATTCACCACATGCACATTGCTGCTGCCTATGTCTTGTTAATAAGTGACTTCGGAACTTGTCTGAAAATGTATAAGCTTCTAAAGAAGTATATACATTAAATCTTCTGTCATTCTCATCTGATCGCTACATTGAGTTCAATAGATGCATTTGCTGCAGTTCCAGCTAATATTTCTTCATTTGCTTCAAAATAAACCTTAAACGACCCTTGGATAGTAAATTTACTTGTGGAGATTTTTTCCTCATCCATAATTTCTTCTTCCAGTGAAAATGAGGAACAAGTTTAATATCAAAAGATTGCGAACACACCATTAAGATTTTATTTTCTTTCCAATTGCAGGTGACAAAGGCATACAATTACATTCACAAATATGGACATAAATCAAAACTAATGGCTGCAGCGATTCGCAACAAACAGGACGTCTTTAATCTTCTAGGGTAATTACTCTCCTTTGAAGCATGTTGAATTTTTTAAATTGGTGACCTCGCGTGTGGTCCATAACATAAGGCTTCTTTTACAGGGTTGATTACATTATCACCCCATTGAAGATATTGCAGTCTCTAAAGGAATCTGTGACGCCTCCTGATGAGAAATACTCTCTTGTCAGAAGGCTATCTACTCAATCTGCTGCCTCCTACAATTTTAGTGATAAAGAGGTCTGTTTTTATTATTCTATTTTGAATTTCAAGATGGCTAAATATAATGAAAAAGTGAAAATAATTAGTGAAGGAAAAGAAAAAATCTGTAAAAGAGCTTATACTGGCGTATTTTATTAACCCAAGATAATAAAATCATGGCATGATCCTCTAATATGAAAGGAGAACTAAAGGAAGATTAAACTTTCCCATTTTAGGAAAGAGAGGACTTTGTACTCTTTTAGATCTTGAGAATTTTGGCCACAAGAACTGGAAGTTCTCTATTCAATTTACGCATTGCAAGTAGACACTGATAAACCCATTTGAAACAATTGAAAAATAAAAAATAAAAAAATTCTTGGATCTCATGCCACTAGGCACTAGGCAGAGCAATATGTGAGACTTTCTTACTGTCAAAGGAGAGAGAAAATTAAATCTTGGAATGGTATTGGGTACTTACATGTTCTCTACAAGCACATATTTTCTATCTGGAAATCATGTTCGTTTTAGTCAGTTTAGACTAGAGGTATAAGGTGAGGAATGTCGTGCCGGGTGGCATGACCTACGGTTAGGTGAAAGAATAAAAATGAAAAAAATTGGGGCTGTGGGTTCTTGATACCTAGGATCACCTGTTTGGCACACCGAGTTTAGTCTCTTTGACTTATTCGTGTGCTTATATGATCAATTCATTTTCAGATTGTAAAGTGGGACCAGTACAGCTTTGCCTCCGCAATGGGACCTGCAGCGGTGGAGCTTCTCGCTTCTGGAATGGAAAGCTATGTTAATCAATCAAAGCGGGTTGAAGAATTGTTTGGGAAGATTTGGCCACCCCCAAATGTGTAAAGCAATATCACGAGTAATCCACAAGACATTGCCTACACTTGAAATAAAAGTGTCCACCCCAAACCCAGCATCTCCATGGTGAAATCTTTTATTTGCTATACTTGATGCTATGTCCTCTACAAAGCCACCTGGTTGGTTTTGTCTTGTGATCTCATTTGTGAAATTCGTAATGTGGCTTGTGGGTTATTTTACTTTTATCCATTTTAAGTAAAAAAAATGTTTAAAATTGGACTAATATATTTTTCTTTCATATTGTCAAATTACCTGAACTGTTCTTCTTCACTCTGTAGCTATTCAACATTTTTGTAATTAAAATCACCATCGTGAAACAGAGCCAAAAAAGTTATAAATTGTACTTGAAACCTTGCGACACTAAGCAGGAAGGTGGGAGGGAGGCTAGTACTTGAAAGGATTCAACTTGCAATGTGTCAAAACTAATCGAATATAAACTCATATTGCTAAAGATGAAGAAGAAAACAAAATGAATGTATGTTTTTACGAAAATGATTGAGAGCATGTTTGGCTAAGCTTTAAAAAAAAAAAAACTATTTACTTGTAAAGAAAATTTCTATTAATTTTTATATTGCTATCAAAATAATTTTTAACTTTTAGCAAAAAAAAAAAAAAAAATCATATTCAAACTTACTTTTTTACTTAGTCAATTTAACATGGAAAAAAAATTAAAATTTTATCACTTCGAATGTTTAATTTTTTATGAGTTTAACCAACAAATTGAGCGGAGCTGAGTTGCGGCTTGTGCGCCGAAAAAAGTTGGCCCGAGTACGAGCTGACTTGCCAAAGTGAAAAAATAAAAATTTAACAAAAAAGAAAATTGATGATAAATGAGTCGAACAGCTCGACTCGACCCATTCACCCCATAACCATATATACTATTGAGTTCAGAGAGTGGAGAAAAATGTCTATTCCATCAAATGAATTACAAAGGATGTATCTATAAATATACAATACAAAAGGAATCTCCAGCTGTTATTCTAACTAAGTAACAGAAAATGGAAGAATCTGGGGACTAACTAACAATTTTACACTTAAATACCTTGAATATTTTTCTAATGCCTCGAGAGTTCACCTATTTACCATTGAAGCCTCATTCCATATAATTAATTTAGTAATCCTAAACAAATTGGCTAAAGATGATTGCTTACCTATCCAGTGGAATTTTAAAAGTTGTATGGGATATTCGACCATCGACAATAGTACTACAGCAACCTCCAAAGACACAGTTGATAAAGCAAACAAATTCTTAGATCTAATGGTAGCTAGCAATGCTCAATATCTGGACCATCAAAAAAAAAAGCCCGACCTGTATTAGCACAAATTTTTTTTCATAAAAAATTTATTGCTCCATATTCTGTAAACCTTTTAAGATGAAATCTCAATTCTTAATATGGTATCAGAATCCGTTAAGCTCTAACGAGCGATTCAATCCGATTAAGACTCAAAAAATTGAGCACACGAATTTCAAGATTGGTCTGCTCAAACAAGTCAACATCTTGTGGAGGCATGTTAAGGGATAGAATTTCACATCGAATAAAGATGAAAATATAAACTAATTTATAAGGGTTCGGGCTGCTCATCTAATAAGGTTGATCTTTTAAGATGGAACCCCAAATCTTAACATATTCAAGTTTCCTGCACAAAGAATATCACTCTCAGAAATCAATATCTGCTGTTGTTCACTAACCATTTCATCAAACCTATCAGCTTCTTTCAAATTCACATTATAAGGTACTAACTTATATTAATCATTTATGTTTTTGCCTATTTGTTCTAAGAATGAATCTATACATTGCAATGCTCTAAGTTCTGCATCCTTTATTGACATTCCATCTCCTATATAATCTTGATCGATAACAAAATTTCTAAATTTATTCCACAATAAAACTGGATTATTTGGATTACAAAGTGCTACGACAGTAGCAAATTGACGACGAAAAGAATGAGACATTTGATACGATCAAGCTTCTTGTAAACAAAATTCACGATTGTTATCTCCATTTAATAAACTATTTATAAGAGCAGCATCACGGAATGTAGGCACAGAAATACCATTAATTATTTTTAGATTCTCAAATAAAATCACATTACATTGGATTAGTAGCAACAAGTCTTCCAAATACCTCGACTCTCTTCCTAGGAGTCCATTATTTATCTTTTGCAACCTAGACAAAATGTTCAAGCAATTCTTTGTACACAAGTGTTTTAGCCTTTTCATTTACAAGATTTGTTCTAAAGAGTTTTGTTGACATAGTTTTTTTGTGTATATTCTCGATTAATAACCCTCGTCAAATCATCTGAATTTCTATAAGTAACAACCCGATTGTTTTCTAGATTAACTATAATGAAGTAACTGACGGATGCATTTCAAATCGTGTAAATTCATAGATTCTCCACATTACTTCATGTAGAGAAATCCATCGAGCAGATTGAAACGTTTTGATTTTATCGGTGTTATTATTTTCATCATTATATATAGAGAAACTTATTCGGTCATGTCCTCTTTAAACACATTTATACAATACTTTACAGCTTTAATGCTAGAACATACTTCAACATTAATGCGGCAATAGAATTTTGCTAACAAATAAGGATTGTATGTTACAATCCATCAATTATCTAGCTAGTGTTCTCTAACTTTAACTTTCCTATTGTTGTAGCGACGCCTATATTTAGGGTAAGAATTATCAGTAATATAAGTTTCAGATGCACATTCTTTTGGATAATTACTCATACATGATCAATCTTTTTCATTTAAACGTTACTTGAATTTAACACACCACAAGGACCATCCTCCATATATTTAACGCGGAATACAAAATGAAAAGGAGATATCGAATTTACCACATCTTTGAACTAATGACATAGCATCAATTTATCACTTTTTCATATTCTTGGACCACCAGTAAAAGTTGAAGGTAAAATAATTTTTCAGTAAAAGTTGAAGGTAAAATAATTTTTTGTCCAATTAGAACCTCTATGTTCACAATGTCTTGATAAAGTTCAACACGAATTTTTGATTGATTGATTCTAAAGTAATCTAATCTAGATGTTTCAATTTTAACATACATATCAACTAGGTACTGTTGTAATAGTCAATCATCATGCAACAAAATAGATGAAATGGTCCCACCACCTGTCATTCACTACAAGGATTTTCAGGATCCCACCACCGCGTGGTTGACTCCAGAGGGCAAGTGGCGCATCACCATTGGTTCTAAGGTTAACAAAAGATGCATTGTTGGAAAAATTATTTTTCCCTATGAGAGGAATTGGAGAAGAGCTCAAATTAAATCCAACAAAATCCTTTAATAAAATCACAACCAAACTTTAATTCAAGAAATGATAACAAATAAAAGAAGA
>CAIGRN010188497.1:0-25017 GCA_903798345.1 Fraxinus anomala
AATTCATGGACCAGACTTAATTAATTTGATTAATTAAATATTGGACCGGGTTAAGTTTAAGAGACGGGTCGAGCCCACTTGGACTTATATTAATATGCTACTAGGGTTTGAAAATTGTATAGATTATTCATTATTATTGCTAGCACAAGAAAAGAAACTATAGCCGTCATTCTTGTTCTCTGTGTGGATTACTATGGAGGTTGGACAATTGGACAGCTTGGATTGCAAATCGTGATCGTTGGAGTTCAAGAAAAAGCAAATGAGTTTGTAGAATTTATCAAAGGTATAATTTCTATCACAGTTTCTATCCAAATACAAAGCAGATCCTTGTATGAAAATTGAAATTGTTTACTTTCCGCTGCGCATGATTAAGTAAATTCCCAACATAAGCCATCTGCACCAAGGTTAGGTTTCGTCCAGTTATTCATAAATTCATTCAGCACATGTAAAATAAAAGAAAATACGATTTATTTAAAAATTAACTCAATTTATAGAAAATATTGTTATGAGTTTTAGCTGTCAACTTGTCAGCCAGTCTGTGATCACTACAATAATATCTCATTTATAAGATAAAAAAATGGAATACACATTTACAAATTAAATTAATGGGCATGCGGAGCACGATCCCACCTTTAATATTACATCTACAAAACAATGCCTTTGACTTGGCTGACAAATTACAAACAACTTTTGTGATACAACTTGTTATTTTTCTATTTATATTAACGTTATTGAGTGCAGTTCATTTGGTCGACAAGGACAGGACAACAGTGATGCACTAAACAATATATATGGAGTCGGGGTGGCATGCCGGTAAACTCAAGACAATCCAACGTGGGTCAGCTTGACATATTAAGATTTTAAATTTCATATTTTAAAAAAATCTTATGAGAGTCAAGCTCTTATGATATGTATTTCGATATTTAATTGATATATGATTTATCAGTTAACGTGACATAGCTCTTTGGTGCTATCCATGTCAAGTTGACCAATTTGAAATCCTTATTTGTCACGCAGATGTTGTGGGATAGAGCCCTACTATATTGCCATGGCCAATTTTTCCCTCACCTATTACAGGGGCCCAATTGGTCAGCTGGCATAGTCAGGGCTCCTTTCAAAATAGATAAGAATATTGTCACTTGAACAAGTTCAAAGACAGATAAAAAGCAATTGATTGATTTGGCAGTGTATGTTTGAATTTTTTTTTAAATTGTCCAATCATGTGTAGACACATGTCCTCTCCGTTTTCGAACACTTTTATGATGTGACATGCATAGATTATGTGGAAGATTTACTATGACGTGATTGTTAATTAAGCGGTTTTATCATTTTTCGGATTTATTAAGTGACGAAGAAGTGAAAATTGAGATAAATAGAATGTACGGATAAAATTATTAGTAACTTTTCTAGATGAATAGTATTAAGTTCTTCGATATGTATGATTAAAATTAATGTTTAATTTGGCTGAATAAAAAAAATTAATTTTATTAAATTCTAATTTTATACGAACGTATGTCAAAATTGAAGTTCGCTCGGAATGCGACAAATTCTTTGTAACACGGTCATTATTTGGTGCGTGTAGCCCAAGTGCGGATGGTGTCAAAACCAGCGGTTGGTGACTTGAAATGACCAAAATGCTCCTCAACCACTCAGCTTGACTCAACAACCTTTTACCAACCAACTGACGCAATGATATCATCACTCACTCTATTCTAAATTTAATAAATAAAAATAGAAAAGAGACGATTTTCTAAGAAATTTTTGTCTGGTTCAAAAAATGCAAAAGAGGTTCTTTAATGTTGGAAAATAAGTAAAAATTAGAAAATAAATTTTATTACTTAACAATGCTTGACCCAAGAATTTTTATTAAGCCTCTGTTTGACACTCATTTTGGGTAAAAAAAAAAAATTCAAATAGTGATTGATAGAAGATTGTGTGGTTAAAAAGTAAGGAGAATTTTTGAGTTTATGTGTAATATTATTTTATTTATATAATGTGTGGTTGAAATGAAGAATAAGAAATAAAATGGATTTCAAACAGGAAAATTGCTAAATTCGTACCTTAGCACATTTAATAGATGGAAGCGTCTTTTTGATTGACTTCTTGTCAACGATGATAATATTTTATGTCAATATTTTCATTTATCACGTTAGAGTGTTTTTCAAAATTTGTAACGTTGAGTTATTGAGTAATGGATGGGACAACGATTTTTGAAAAGTTCAATGACTATTTGAAAAAAAAATTAAAATTTAATGATCAATGACAAACCTTTGTGCAATGTTCAATAGATATTTGAATTTTTAACCTTATTATCCAATTACTAATCTTTGATAAAAAAAAAAAATCGAATAATCTTATTTATCAATTGGTGATGATGATTACCAAAGTTTGAAGTAGTAACTTCAATCTTTTGACTTTTCTTTAAATAGCAATAATATTATTTAAAAAAAAAAGGACCACCGAGAGATACTTCTCTAATCAAAAATTTTAGAGTTTGTTTGGGAGGGATTTTAATCGGATTAAAATTGAAAATATAATCGTTATTGGATCTCACTCGTTTAATAAAAATCAACAATAACGATTAATTTTTCAATTTTAATTCGATTAAAATTCATTCCAAACAAGCTCTTAATCAAATAAAGCACCTACCAAAGGGTATTATCGCCCATTCACTCTCCCTAAATTTTCTTATATCATCCCAACCCAACAGCTTTACTTCGTGCCCTCCTCTCTCCTCCATCCTTTGCCACTCATTTCATTCTACCAACCCTCCAGTTCCCATTCCATCAAGGAAAAATGGATCCAGTCTCAGCTTGGGGCAACAGCTCACTTTCCACAATCGACCCAGATATCCACGATCTAATCGAGAAGGAGAAACGCCGCCAATGTCGCGGGATCGAGCTGATTGCGTCGGAAAATTTCACTTCCTTTGCCGTAATTGAGGCACTCGGCAGTGCATTAACCAACAAGTACTCCGAGGGCATGCCGGGAAACCGCTACTACGGTGGCAACGAGTATATTGACGAGATCGAGAATCTGACTCGTTCCCGTGCACTCCAGGCGTACCGTCTGGATCCCACCAAGTGGGGTGTCAATGTGCAGCCGTACAGTGGTAGCCCGGCAAACTTTGCCGCGTATACTGCTGTGCTGAACCCACACGACAGGATTATGGGGCTTGACTTGCCGTCTGGTGGGCACTTGACGCATGGGTACTACACTTCTGGTGGGAAGAAGATTAGTGCCACTTCGATCTATTTTGAGAGCTTGCCGTATAAGGTGGACTCGAAAACTGGGTATATTGATTACGATAGGTTGGAGGAGAAGGCTATGGATTTTAGGCCAAAATTGATTATTTGTGGGGGGAGTGCTTATCCTAGAGATTGGGATTATAAGAGGTTCAGGGAAATTGCTGATAAGTGCGGGGCACTTTTGCTTTGTGACATGGCTCACATCAGTGGGCTTGTTGCTGCTCAGGTATTCAGTTGTTTTCTTGAATGATTTGCAATTATGTGGAATGGCTTTTTTCCCCACCTTTTCTATTTTTTACTGTAGAATAGTAATTTCTATTCTTAATTCTGTACTATTGCTGCTGTCCTTTTATTGTTAAAGATTCTTCTTGATTCAAGCTGCCATGTTGAATCAGAATCTTTGCTGGTACTTGATACAAAAGTACTGATCTTTAAAAAAAAATGCATACGCATAAGTTGGTTGCTTTGTCCTTTGCAATCAATCTTGTACTTGTTTCACTTATAGTACGTGCACTAGATCAATGCCTACAATAATGTTAAACTTGGTTGAATCGGAATTATGGCGTAGTTTTTAGATTTTTTATTGAATTTTATAATTTCTAAGGACTGAAGCCCATCTCGAGTATCTTATTGTATTGATTCATGTAAATCCTTTGAGATCTTTTCTTTCTTTTGATTGTTTATGAAATTCTGTTGCAAACTTAGTTTGTGTACCGTCATTTTAAAAAAAGGTGTTAAATACTGAATATAAATAGAATGTTGAAAACTCGTTCTTCTGCTGAATTTCCTAACAATCTTGATTTTGATTTTAATGGGTTTAGGAAGCTGCAGATCCATTTGAGTATTGTGACATAGTTACAACTACCACTCACAAGAGCCTTCGGGGTCCTAGGGCTGGTATGATCTTCTACAGGAAGGGTCCGAAGCCACCCAAGAAGGGCCAGCCTGAGGATGCAGTTTATGACTTTGAGGACAAGATCAACTTTGCAGTTTTCCCGTCTCTGCAGGGTGGTCCTCACAACCACCAGATTGGTGCTCTTGCTGTGGCATTGAAACAGGCTATGTCACCTGGATTTAAGGTCTATGCCAAGCAAGTCAGGGCCAATGCAGTTGCCCTTGGAAATTATCTCATGAGCAAAGGATACAAGCTTGTCACTGGTGGAACTGAAAACCACCTTGTTCTGTGGGATCTTCGCCCTCTTGGATTGACAGGTACTGGCGTTTTGAATTAATTACATAGTATAAACTGAGCGTTAATAATCTCATTGATACGAACATCTGACGTTTATGCAGGGAACAAGGTAGAGAAGCTTTGTGACCTATGCAACATTACTGTTAACAAAAATGCCGTGTTTGGTGACAGCAGTGCATTGGCTCCAGGAGGCGTTCGCATTGGTAAGAAACTGTCTGCTTCAGGCAATGGCCAGAAAATATACTTTAAGAGATTTTTGAAGTTCAGTTGACATTGATTTACTAAAACAGTAGAAATATTGATAAATTACATTCTTGGAAGTGGAAGTATAATCGGTCAATTAATTTTTTTCTTGATTTGCCTTCGAAATATCTGGTCCATGCTTCTAGATCAATATCTAAGTTGACATTGCCAATTTGCCAGAACATGCATATAAAAGGATTAGGAAAAAGTAAATTAAATTTGCTTCATTGGCAAATTGTGATCCTGATTTCTTGCCTGATGTGTGACGCTAAAGATAGAAGTTACATATCTCAATTCGTGTCATCTCGATTTGTATTGGGTATAATGGGATTATTTGGTAATTAGCTTCCTTTTCTCATGTTTAACACATTTATTGATGATTGTTTTAATGTTCCGTTTTAAACTCTTTTTGAGATGATTGAGTGGCATGTGTTCCTGTTGGTAGGTGCTCCTGCCATGACATCAAGGGGATTGGTGGAGAAAGACTTCGAGCAGATTGCCGAATTCCTCCACAGGGCTGTGACCATAACTTTGAATATCCAGAAGGAGTACGGGAAGCTTTTGAAGGACTTCAACAAAGGTTTAGTGAACAACAAAGATATCGAGGAACTCAAGGCTGATGTCGAAAAGTTTTCAGGCTCTTTTGACATGCCAGGATTCCTGATGTCTGAGATGAAGTACAAGGACTAAGACCGTTCTTGCATTGAAGAATTTGTTATTACTGGTACTTTTCTGGTGATTTGGTTAAATCATAAATTTTCCCTTAAAATGTTCACTGAACCTTTGCTCGGAAGGGAAAATAATTTCCGTATTTTCTATCAGTTCTTTTGTGACCTTGCTGTGTTGAAATGCATCTCTCGCTTTTTATTTTTTTTTCCCCTTTTGTTGTTGAAAAGTTGCAGTGGTCTGAAGTTTATGAAATTTTGAATGTTTATTTTACAATTTCACATCCTCATCTACAATTATTTTTTGTCGCTCTTCCACTTTTTTCATTTTTGAATCAATCTAGACATAAACACTCGCAAGGTCCACAGAGACTTGACATTTCTTAACTAAGTGAATGTTTTCAAAGGCAAGAAGAAAATGAAATGTGAACAAAATTATTACGCATTTTCTTGTAACTTTTTCCTACTTTTTAACAAATCCAGACGGGGTTTGGACGACCTGGATATTTCAATACCGTAACCACCCAATACATGATACTAAAATTGGGAAGATGCCACGCAAGCCGAAGATTTTCTAAACAGAGATTCATCTAAGCACGATTATTGGGACTTATAATGCATACCAATTGAAGCAAAAGCGAAACTAGTATTCAAAGCATACACAAAACTTTGGTTCGAGTTAATCCAACCCGCCCTACACCAAATAAGTGAAAAGGTTCAAAAAGCACATCCAAACACAAGCATGCATCTCAACTTGGAAAATAAAGAGACTTGTCATTGACTATACAGGCAATGAGAATGCTTCAAAATCCTTCATTCGCCCCATCACCATACCCACCACGGAAACCTCCTCCACCGAAATTATTGCGAGGTGGTCTCTCATTGGCAAGACTAACTCGGATATTCCTTCCATTCAGTTCCTGACCATCCATGGCTGATAGTGCTGAATTAGCAGATTCGTCGGTCGAGAAGTTGACAAACCCAAAACCTCTTGACCTTCCTGTGTCTCTGTCAGTAATAACTCTAGCTGTTCAACAAAAGGCTCAACGTTTTGAGAATGCCATAAAACAAAAACATTCAAACAAAAACTTGTTGATTCGTACGAGTATTGGGAATATGGAATATAAATTGAGAGAAAAGTCTGAAATAATATCCAATTAGCTTAAAATTAACATCAAATTCATCTCTACATCGTCTTGCATGAAATGACACATAACTCACCTTCAACAACATCACCAAAGCTAGAAAATGCATCCTTAAGCGAATGGTCATCAGTTCCATACGAAAGTCCTATCAAAAGAACACGTGTAATTTCCAAAAGAGCACAAAACAAATTTGTTAAAGAACGCTGATAAATCCCTCGAAAAAGGTATTTGAGGCACATACCTCCAATAAAAAGCTTGGTAGACATGCAGCGAATGGCATTAATCATTGGCGTCTGCCTTTGCAATGTACTAGTGGCAGAGATGCTATGCCTCAGCAGGGTTCCGATTTTGTTGCAGAATGCCATTTGCACAATAACCTGCAAGAATAAATAAAAGACTTAAGCATCTAAATCAATTTGAAAAGGAAACAGAGTAGTTAAAACCTCGCTGGGCAAAAGAAACAGTAAATGCTCCCAACTATTTACAGACAATGCTCATTTTCTTCGTGAACATACAAATTTAAACTGTGTATAAGTGTTACTTTGTTTTTATCTATTCTGTTTCACCTGTCGATAATATAATGCGACCTCTGTGCCTAGTTTTAAACATAAATTCATCTCTGAGGGTTTTCACTAATCAAGCTATTTATAACCAAATTAAATCAAATATTTACTCCATAAATCTGGCAAACCCCAAATCCTCTAGCACGTAAAGTCCAAAACCTAAATTAAAATAAATACATGCATAAACTGATGATATACGGAAATGCGAACGTGCAATGAATAGTAGATTACAAACCAACAAAGGGTGAAACGAACTTACATATAACCTTCACCATCTTTAAATCAAGAAAGCTCACACAACATTACCAAGCAACATACTAAAATAATCTTCTTCACAAAATCACTAAACCCAAAAGGCACTACAAAACATTCAAATTTGCAGAATAAACACGAGATAATGCATAAGACACACACAGAAACGTTAAAAAAATGTTATTTTTCTAAAGAATATACATCAAAACATAGAAATATAAAGACAACTCATCAATGAGAAATAATAATACCTCAGAAGATACAACAATTATAAGATACATCAAGCCCTAAAATCAATTTCTAATGAAACTAATAAAAGATAACAAGAAAATAACCCAGAAAAAATACACATACAGAATAATGAAAAGGAAAAAGAAAAAGAATTATTGGAATACAGAAACCCACCTGCGGAAAACTATAGGAAAAATCAAGAAAATAACTTACATAAAAACAATCCAAACAAACATATACATACAGAAAAATTGAGAAAAACACAAGTAAAACCCAGAATCATAAAGGTCACTATCAAAAACTTAGATCTATGAAGTTTTATGCAAAAGAGACGGAACCTGAAAAAAGAGAAGGGTTTAAGGAGAGAGCGGCTAGGGTTTATGCCACTCTTGTTGAGTTTGTACGAGTGTTATTTGCTTCACAGATGCACTTTAAACAGACCTGAGAAAAAATCTGTTTATGGTGGGATTAATTTAACAGATGGGTACTGAACTTCGTACTTAGCATCATCTTGGTCATTGAACTTTAATTTAACTCAGAATCAACTTTACAAAATATTTTATTCAAACCATCGATGCAATTAGACGATCATTTTTCAATTGAACATTCTATGCGTCTGTGCGCTAATTTGTAGGCACCTTTTATTTTCTCCTCTCTAAACGTCTTTTTAGAATTAGGATTTTGTAGGTGAATTAAGAAATATGTCTATATTTCCAACAGTAACACTTTTAGGGTACAATGTGATTACTTATTGATAGAAGAAAGCTCATATCGAAATTTTACCTTGTTATCTATCTCTTACTCTTTCACTCCATGTTTCTTTCGACATTCTCGTGCTTCTTACTTTCTATCTCAAAGATTTCATTAGAAGGTGTGTGCACATTGGCCAATTAACTAAATTACTTGAGCGAATTTAAAAGCATAAACGAATAATTAGTAATTAAAAGTTTTAATAAGATTCATGTGTTCTTTATCTCTATAGTTCCATGTTAAGATGAAGTTTATCGGGGCACACTTGAATCACTAATACTAAGATAATTTCACTTCGTAATCAAGAATCCAACTTTTATTATACGAGAAATGTCTAAGAAGGACCAAGTTGGAGACAAAATGAGAAATAACTAGCTAGAAATTTATCTCAACTGCATAATTTTAATTAATATTTAAAAATATCATTATAGTGCCATTATATATATCATGTCATCGTCTATCTCTTACTATATTCTCATTCCCCCACTACATCTCCCCTTCTCCCTTCACGCGGGTAGTAATTGAAGTGTCTCTCAAGCTACTTTCAAGTGTGTAGTAAGGGCTTAGGGTACAATAGAAAGGAGAACGCATGAAACATAGAAAAATGGTAGAGATATTGTATGTAAAAAGGGAGAAAATTAGGAGGAAAAGAAAAGAGTGATACGAAAAATTAAACATTAAAATTTATCAAATTTTCAACGATCAAATTTCAATTTTAACTACATATTTAATCTTTAGATGGAAAAATTAGGGCAAACGGTGGCTCTTCCCATTCACTTTTGTCCTCCAATTTCTACAACTTTTATTTTCACTCCACCAGTGTTTCATTTTAAACCATGTTCTTGTCAATCATCAAAACTTTGATAACTAACAAATTAAGCCCCAATTTGATAGAGATAAAAATTAAATTTTTAGTAAATTTTGATTAAAAAATAATAATTAATTGTGTTGATGAAAAGTTGTAGATCCCATAAATATGTGATTAAGATTAATTGTTAATTTTGATTTAAATTAAAATTTTAATTTTATTCCATACCAAATAGAGGCAAAATTTCATATTAAGTCGTTTCAACATATGACGACTAACCTTCACAAAAATACATGATTTAAAATTACACCTTAGTAGTTTATATCAATACATTTATACAAGTCTCACAAACATCTATAGAATAAACGAAAATCTAATTTCCAACATCTTCCTCACAATTGCATACCGAATTTATAAAATATATTATTATTTTTCATTTCTGTTTGTTTTCTTCTAATTTCTTGTTATATTTACTTTTTAATGAGTTTTAGTGACCGGACTATTTTGACCCTTTAATTAAAGGCATGTGCAGCCCCTGTTTGAAACCCATTTCTTTTTCTCATTTTATTTCTCATTCTTCAATTCAACCACACATTCTATCAATAAAATAATATTATATATAAACCCAAAAATTCTACTTACTTTGTAACCACACAATCTTCCATCAATCACTATTCCAAAATAAATATTTTACCCAAAATGGGTGTCAAACAGGGGCTAATGCCTGAATTGAACAGAAACAGTGAAGAGAGAGGCAGGCTTTTGCTATTTTATTAAAAGTCGATTACAAGAAATGCAGCAAAAAAATAGTTAGGGACAAAATCCCAAACTTTCATGAAAGGTTGGGGACTAAATATGCAATTCACCCTTGATTCTAATATGATCAAAGTTGGAAAATGTACACTCTAGTAGATATAGTTCATAACTGATAAAAATAAGCCATATGATTTAGGTAAATGAATTTTAATTAATTATCTTTTTCCAACATAAGTTAGTGATCATTAGAGGTCACAATGGCAGACATGAAAATACAATCTCAATTAAAAGTATTTGAATTTTAACAGCAATATTTGGTTCCAAGTAGTGACTTTTGGCACAAACAGGGGCAACAATCCCCATCTAGTTGTTGCTCAGCACATCCTCTTGACCAAATTCTCCTATAGAAGAAACGAGGCAAGAAGAGGGGAAAAAAAGAGAGGAAAAAAAAATGAAAAACAGAAGTGAAAGACAATTAAAGAACAAAGAGAAAGTAAAAGGGCACCATATCCAGTTAACGGGACGGGACGAGAAAGTTGTAAAGAGAACGTCATAGAAATGATGTGGGAGAAGTGAGGATACAGACTCAAAACAGGAAGAAAAAGAAACCATGCTTAAAAACCAATATGCTCTATCCATAAATAATAGATAAAGTATGCAGAATTATTACTTCATGGTCCAAATGCATAAATGTCACTAGTCCACGCACAGCATAATTGAAGACAAGCTATACATTTCCTCAAACAAAAGAGTCTATTTCCCTAGGAAAACCACACCTGTTTGCTCAAAAGTTGGAACAACTTGAATGAATACGAAGCAATTATTCCAGATTCTGCATACTTTTCAACAAAATTCTACTGTCTGACTAAATTTCACCATAATATTCCCTAGTGACAAGCAAATTGTAGATGTTATTGTGCTGTTAGTAAACCCTTTCAGTCTTTAATTAATAGATCTCTATTATCATAATCCCTGATTCACTTGAATATTATCTCCAAGTAAACATGATTCTTCATTCAATAGAATTCCCTGATTCACTTGGATCTGTAGCTTTGAACTACCCCAACGGGGAGCAGAATTATGAAAACGCCTCCTCTAACAAGTGAAGGAAACAATGGGATTGAATCCAAGTGATAAGTATAGTGTAGCTACTTGACTGTACCCATAGTAAGTATATAAATATTCTTCCTACCTTGCTTTCTCTGAGGAGTCCCACAGTATATAAAGCAAACGGTCTTTTAATTCTCATTCTAAGGGGAGCATGCTTCTTCATTCAATAGCATTTGATAAATGATTATTTCAATAGCATCAAATGTTCGGCAGATCTTTTATGGAAATCATTACACAATTACAAAAGCTTATACATCCGAGGGTCATGCTACATATATACTAGTGTAAACAGGAATTTATGTTCCAAAAAGTAGAAGTGAAATCTCAAGAAAGCTGACATACTAAGAATTAACGAAAAATTATTTATGGGTTAAAAACGCCGTTAGTAACTCAATCTATAGCTAAGTTTCATTCATTCAGTCACTGAACTTTATTTTTCTCCGAAGTGGTCACTTAAGTTTGCCTTTTGTTTTAGTTTAGTCACTCGCTTAAAATCCATTAGCTTTTTTAACAGAATGTCCTTTAGTTTTTAGTGGAATCTGACATGGCATCAACATGGATGGTCTTCCAGGTAGGACATTCCTTTACAAAAACAAACCAAGTCAACAGAAACAAATTAAAAAAAAAAACTTCAGTTACCACTTTCGAACAAAATTAAGCTCCTGTTTGACATTTATTATTACAGAACTCTTTAATTCACATACTCATTTTCAACCACACATTCACACAATAAAAATTTTTGCACGTAAATCTAAAACTTTTTCGTACTTTTTTACCATACATTCTCCAAAAAATCACTATTTAAAACTTTTTTTTTTTCAAAATAATGACCCTCAAACAAGGGCTAAGTTAGGTGACTAACACGAAACATCGCCATAAGTTGATTAACTACCAATGTATTTTAACCTTTATTTATTTAGTAAAGAACATGGTTCAATTTGAGAACTTATTAACTACTTGACTTAGCCTATTGCTCAGGAATTGAACATTTTCGGCGCATCCACCTTTAATGGATGCGGGTAAGGTCAAAGTAGAATAACATTCTTCAAAAATTATAACAGTGGGGATCAACACCTTCGTCTAGGGGCAAAAGAACAAACAAACCCTTTTAAATAGGCAGGACTGCAGAAAATGACTGAAACTGAGAAATCACAAAGATAAACTAGCTTTCACTAGTACTAAAAATAATACCTATTTACAAATGCATAATGAAGAGGCTCCCCATTTCTTTTCTATAAAAACTGTTTTCTAGATAGAGCCAAAATCCAACGCTTGAACAAAAAAACTACCTGTGTATGAAAAACAAATTACTTTGACCAAGAAATTAATAACAGTAAGTTAGTCAATCTGCTCACACTCAACAAGGAGGAAAAATGATGCTAAACCGCCTCAGGATCTGGCTGCAGTCAGCTTTACGGAGACTTGCCTAAACCAAACAACTTCCAAGTAGAAAAAAAAAAAGAGAATGGAGGTGGGGAAAAGGGGGGAAAAAGGGAAAAGAGAAGAAATATAGAAGATGAGGATGAGAGCAAGGAAATATTTATAGATATTAACAAGCTTAAAATCTATCAAGTAATTTTTTGTAACCCAAAATTTTTCAGCTTACACTCTCAAGTCAAATATTTGTTGAAAAGCATGACAAAAGATCCTGTGGTTTAACTTCTAAAATCTACCACTGCATACCTTTTATGTACCGTCAGTTAAAATTCGACCCAGCAAATTCATCTGATTAAGCGCCAATAGAGACCAGCCTCAACACCTGCATCTTCATGGAATGTAACAGGCCCACCAAAACCATTAAATGAAAATTGGAAGTGGAACCATGTTAACCATGTCAGATAAACCAATAATCCCAGAAGTAATCATCCATTAGGTTAAAAGTGAGGGAGAACCATATCAAGACCTATCTGACTAGAGGGAATAAATTTATCCAGATTAACTTAGAGCAGGTTTTGCGTTAGTTATGCTTGCATAATCTTCTTCCTTCGAAGTTTAGGTTATTCAAGAATAGCAGAAAAAAAGAGAAAAAGAAAAGTATGAAAAATGTCAAAGAGATGAATCATAATATCACGTCAACATCATCCAGCTTAACGGAGAAAATGGAATCCGAAGCAGAATTAGGAATCGCACGATAACAGAACATGCAGTCATAAGTTCTCAAGGAGACTGACAAATAAGAAAAAAATCTACCTACTGATAGAGAGGTTATAATCCAGCATACATCAAGCTCATTAAGAAGTTCGCTAAAAACAGGCACAGTTGGATCTGAGATTGGAGGTTTTAACCATATCAAGTACAACTTGAAACTTCGTTACCCATAGGACCTGCAAAAGAAACAAATAGAAGAATGCGTTTATCATTTGAACAGCAACAAACCATCTAATCATCTTGATTGCCAAAAGAGGACAAGCAATCTCGTAAGAGATGGTTTCCTTCCAGAAACTGGGTTCACAAATTGACCATCCCAATCCATAGACCTCAAGAAGAAGCACCAATGCATATTCTCTTCAATACACCTTCATTCCATCACTGAGGTATCAATTCTCTCGAAATGACTGTCAACTCATTGGAATTCTTCTGAAGACCTCCATAACTTCCATCCTCATCAAACTTCACAGTCATGGAATTCTTCAAGTTGGTATCACTTTCCACATAGGCATCTTTAGATTTCACGGGTGTCTCACTTATATCTTCATTTTTACTTACCCCAAGACCGATATCATTGATATTATGATTATTTTCTGCAGATTTTGACCTAGAGCGCTTTCGGTGTTTGGATTTGTGATCGTTGGACCGTTTTGGAGAAGTCTTACTGGCTTTACGTCGCTTTCCTTCTGTGGACCTTGACCTGGACCGCCTTCTTTCATGGTGTCTCGATTTCTCTTCTCTCCTCCTATCCAATTTATGAGTAGAGCTATATTTATTCTCCACAGATCTGGATCTGGAGTGTCTTCTGTGTTTTTCCAATTTGCTTTCATCTGAAGCTCTTCCAGATAATTTGCCTTGTCCGTGACTCCGATCCTCTGACGATGCTGACCTGTGGCGCCTCCTAACCCGATGCTTGGAACTTTCTTCTCTGTTATCATCTATCTTATCAATAGACTGATGCTTAAATTCAACAGACCTTGACCTAGAGCGTGTTCTATGTATTGGTCTGCTTACATCATCTTTTGAGGATGGCGACCTTCTCCTGTGATGTCGAGGAGATCTTGAATCAGCACAAGCTAATTTCCTTGTCCTCTCTGTTGGACTTTCTCGGCGGCGTGGTGGTGAGTCTGAATCATCTCGATTTGATTTCTTAGTTCGAGGGCTCACACTCCGACTCCTATTTTTCCTGGAAAAAGGAGAGCGGCGATCATACGATCTACGTGATTCATGTCGCCTCCTTCTATCACTGCCATCCCTGAAGGATCTCCTATCTTTTTCATAGCTAGAGTAATGGTGAGATCTTACAGGTGATCTGGATCTATAATCTCTGGCTCGGCGGGGTGGTGGTGAGAAAGAGAGTGACTTACGACTCCTACGATAACCGACGGGAGATCTAGACTTGGACCTTGGCCTGGCATGATCAGCAGACGGTGACCTAATACATTATCAGTAAAGAGTTCGCAGATTTAATATATGTACATTTCAAGCCAAGAATCAACAAAATGAAGGAAGCTCCAACTGGAACTAAGAAACAGAAATTACATGATTGAAGTAACAGAGAGCATGTAGAAATCAAGGAAAAGATTTTGCAAAGCAAAAGCAGCTGCCAGCGTGAACAAGAAAAAGCCTCCATTCTCGTGTCTAATTGAAGCATGTAATGCGTCTTTTGTTTTCCATTTTTATTCTTTCCTGCGTGTCTTGCGATAGTTGGTTTTCCTCTCTTTCCTTTTAATGGCAGGTGTGGAGGAATGTGGCTGTTGGTGTATACCATAGAATATAATAAAATGGCAACATTGCATGAATATGAGTATATGATTTACAGCCTAGAGTAACAGAACAATAGGCAAAACTAATCCATTTTGTACACTAAATTAAAATCTAACAAGGAACCTCCAAAATTTTAAGTGGACCTCACAAATCAACAAAAATGATATCCAAAAGAATTGTATTATAATACCTCTTCAGGTCTGAGTAATAATGCCAAATATAACATAAGGACTTTCTACTATAAAACAGCACTAGACAGAGCCAAAATTAATGGTCACCTACATGACGGCCTTGTAACAAATTTTTAATTGTTCTTTAAAGAAACATTCTTAGCTAATACCTTATCATAATTTCAAAGCAGGAGTGGAAGCGGGTATAGAGGAAAAGGTTATCATCCAGATTTAAGTGCCTAACCATCTATTATGGAATTGAAATAAAAAAGAAAAAAGAAATCCACAGATTCAAGGTTTATATACCCATCACCAAACTGAGATAACTCCAAAACTATCCTGCATTCCATGCTTAAGTTAGAAACCAAAATAAGTTGACTACTCTTAACAACAAGAACGTGAGACATTAAATTTTTATTCCAAAAGAGGAAGTGTGTAAGCAAATGAATTTTCCTGGAACAAGTCTAAACATAGGGAAAAAACATACGGCACACCTGAGAATGTTTTTAGACACTAGAACATAAAGCGGTTTACAATAAGTCCGAAAAATAGTTTCATACTTTTATGACTCATAGGTCCATCAGTTTAGCAATTAAAATCACATTTGTTTGCCCCATTTAAAAAATACTTGCAGTAGAATTACAGTCCTCGTTACTGAAGAAACCAAATACTAATTTTCTGTTTTCAACAATATTTCATGTTTTTTGAACCAAAATCATTATAAAAATGGTGCATTCAAATGCAATTTTTTTGTTTTTCAACTAGTCCATGCATTGGAAAGCAGAGAAAAAATGATTGAAAATAAGAAACTGGTTTTAAACATTTGTCCAGAATTAATGGAAGCATCATAAGTACACATAAGAACAACTTTCGTTTTCATTTTAGATGAGTGATTTTCTACCATAATACAGCATTTACTTAAATGAAATAATACTAAAGATCAGAGTCGTGCCAAATGTTCTTTTTCCAATTTTCACACATAAAAACCACGCTATTATATATTTCCTAATATTGCAATTAATATTCTTCCTTCTTATTTTTAAATATTGTAGATATGCAAGTGCAAATACATATGAGCATCTCTGGATGACAACAGCTTCTAGCATGCACAGTGGTAGGACACAGCAAATTTGATCATTGTGTACTACTAGGGGATTCTGTTCCAGCCATAATTTGACAATACACAGTCAAATAGAGGAGGAGAAGAAATTAAATGTTATCGTTAACAATTCAATTTGCAAGCCAAGAAAATGGTATTGGTGAACAAAGTGAATTTACTACGTATGTGTAATCGCTCTAGCAGAAGCTCTAATGTGGAAACTGCAGAACTTCTTCAAAATTATGTTAAACAACCACCAGACAACCTTTTTTTGGCCTAAGCATATTGCAAAAACCTAAAATTATGATAAATAGTTTCAAAAGTTTGAGTGCTGCATTAATCAAATTACCATCAAAGATGTCTAGGAAAAATCTTGAACTAATATCTCAGGAAACAATAATGCAACATACCTAGATTTTCGATCTGATTCCTTGTCCTCGGCGACAATTCCATCAGGTTGCAAGTTCCTACTTATTTCAGCAGCCCTAGCTGCAGCTAAATCTGTTGCAGACTTCATGGTTGCTGCTCGATTAGCTGCCTGCTGAGCAGTCAGTGTCTGTTGCATTAACAATGCCTGCTGAAATTGCATCTGTTGCATGGCAACAGCTTGCTGCATCACCATCGGCAAAGATGATTGTGAATTTAGAACAGGCTTTGGAGGAAGCGATTTTGCCATTTCAACATTCAATGGACGTCCCCCAACTTCCATATTGTTCAATGCTAAAGCAGCAGTTGCTTCTTCAGGTTTTGAGTATTCTATGTAAGCAAAATGTTTTGAATCAGTGATAGTACAGTCAACAACTGTGCCAGTAAACGCAAAGAGCTGTTTCAACTGATCTGCTGTTAGAAGTGGGCTGAGATTGCTAACTTGCACAGTTTTTTTCAGGGAGTCAGCCTGTTCCTTGTCAGATGGTCCTGACAGAAGATAGGCATAAATAATTAAGAATGTCAACGGTTCTAACGAATCAGGAGCACTAAATATCTAATGGCAACCCAAATAAAAAATGCTTTCAGGAAAAAAATAAAAAGATCTAAAATGACGGGTGTTAAGTAAGTACTAAAGTGGGATGCAAAAACCATTTCCAGTACCAGATGAAAAGAATGAACCAAAGCAAAGTTACGAAAAACAAAAACAACCTAAGCCTTATTCCCAATAAAATTGGGATTAGCTACATGAATCATTTTTGAGTATTTGTTCGGTTCATTGCTACATCCTATGATGCACTGACGCATCTATATGACACTACACGTTAATTAATTTTTTTAAAATTCTTCATTTATAGTATAAAATTAGTTTTATACCTATTATTAATTTTTCTTGTTGAATTTTTTTAAATACAAGAACCCATTTGTTATTTTATAATAACTTTGAATTAAAAATATATAATATTTTCATAAAAAGAAAAAGAAAAATGACCATGGTAAAATGTTCGAGGAATGTTGATATCCGACACATGTAGAAGACGGACATGCCATCCTAGTTGATACGTCCGTACAACACAGACTACATCTAAACAAAAAGTAGATATATTTTAAAACATCTAACAACAAAAAAGATATTTGCATTTGAATAAGAAAATGTTTGCTACAATGACTAATATGAGCCATCATTATTAAGGTAGAAGCACCAAAAAAATAAAATTACGATGGCTGATCCTACCAGAAGAGCCTTTTGTGGGCCGAGCTTGAGCATGGGCCTGAGCAGCATGGGCTTGAAGGGCTTGAGCAGCAACAATTGCCTGAGCAGCAGCCATTGCAGCAGCAGAAGGTGCCATGGGCACTTGGCTGAGAGTTCCCATCGTAGTGGTGGCAGCTAAAGCAGTCATCAGCAGATTGTGAGGGGGGTGATTGAGCTTACAATCAGTTTTAGCACACTGTCCATTAAGGTACTCTCGACAAACTTCCCCTAGAGAAGCTCCAATTCCAGGCAAAACAGCACCACCTGAAGCTCCAGAAACAACGCCTGGAATCATTCCCAGCAACCCAGGAAATGCACCAGACACAGAACCCAAATAATTTGGCATGTTTGGCATGGTTTGATTAACTAAATTCGAAAATGAAGCTGCTGGGGCCATGCCGAGAAGCCCTCCAGTGGGAGTTCCTACATCACACAAATGCAAAACTTCAACTTTTTACAGCATCTAATTATTAATTAAATTCATAAAAGAATTTGGTTCTCAAGCAGTATAAAAATGTGATCAAAGATATGGACATGGTGTCATCATCAGCCAACAAATGCTACCCTCACATTAATATTTTTCTCGACAATAATCAGTATATAATATGTAAATGCTCTACAAAGGAATCCCACATTATTTTAATCCACAACTAATTTCCTCAATAATGAGTACTCATTAAAATAAATAAAATTATTATGACAGGCTATAGACCAAATCAATCTTTATAATTTAATTGCTAGAGAAAAAGCCTTTACAATAATTATGAGATATAAAACAGAATGCGTTGAAATCATATGTAGAACCTGAATAATCACAAACTAGTAAAACTTTGAGAATAAGGGCGCGTTCGGTAGAGATTAAAAGCCCATTAAAATTGAAAATATACCGTTATTGGGTCTCACTCGTCTAATAAAAGTCAACAATAACGGCTAATTTTTCAATTTTAATCTGATTTTAATCTCTACCAAACACACTTTAAGGATATTATCAACAGCAACTCAACAAATGCCACTTTAGAAGTCATAAGGGTAGGTTCTGCAGGTATCCCCACTTAATGAAAACGCCTATTTTGACGTTAAATGACCACGCAGTAGGCACGTGATATCCAATATTATTTTAAAAAAGAGCAACATTTAATGTAAGTCGTAAGTCACTGTTGGTTTTTTTAATAAAGGAAATCTTTTTCTTTTTTTTGACAATTTTACCCTTCTAGTCACATATCATGTTCATGTTAGTCATTCGTCTAAATGTCTATACATACACTCGCGGTGTTAACGAGTGTCGCCAATGAAAGGTTTCGGGATGGCTGCCGCGCTTATGGTAAGGTTGGAGACCCCTGCAGGAACTTACATAGTTACACTAACAAAATTTATGCATGCTTGCACTCGACTCGTAAGCATTTAGGTATATTAGAGATTGACATCCAATATTCAATCCATCAAAGAACAACAACAGCCTAAAAACACACATTAATATGAACATTAGCCCATACTACAGTTTGTAACGAGTGAGGGGGAAACCTGAGCTGAAGAAGACAGGAAAAGGGCTGCCCATAATTGGCTTCCCATTGCACTCCACATTCACCATGTAATTCCCTCTCTTTGACACCACATAAGTGGCAGTGTAAGTCCCATCACCCATATCCTTCACAATCCCATCCTGCTCCGATCCCCCAATCCCAACCCCGGGCACAACCCGCACTTTCACCTGTGCCCCGCCGCGCATCACCTTTCTTCCCTCCGTATCCTTGGTCACCACGATAAAAGTGGCCCCCACGCAAGCCGTCCCGCCCGCAATACCAGCCCCTTGCGCCGTGCACTTTGCAGGGTCCACTGGCCCTGCCGGCCGGTTACTATCCCGATATATTTCCTCAGAATCTGAATCAGACAATGACACGCCGGAAGGAGATTGTGGATGCTCAGGTTGTTGGGAATTTTTGTTGAAGGTGGCTTCGAAAGCGGCTTTGGCGGCGGCGGTTTTCTCGGCTTCATTCTTCAGCTTGGCTTCCTCAGCTTGCTTCATCCATATCGGCTTGGCTACGGCAGTTGCTGGATTGCTGTTACTGCTATTGTTGGTCCGATCCGCCATTGATGATAGCGAAAGGAGCTTCCTTTGCGAAGAAATTACAGGAATTGGGGATAAGTTATAACAAGGAACCCTAAAGGGTAAATTACTATACTTTTGGGGAAATTGTTGTATAGCCCTGTTTCGTAGGTATTAAAATTTTTGTTCTCATTTTTTTACTCATTTTTAATCAAATATTTTTTAATAAAATAATATTTTTATCACATTAATAATTTTTTATTTTTTTTTAACCATACATTCTCCATCAATCTATTATTTCATAATACATTCTTCCAAAATAATGTGGCTCAAACACAAAACAAAAAAAAAAAAAATTCCATCGAGTATGAGATTTTTATAAATATTCAATTTTTTTATAGATAAAATTTCAATTTCTAACTAAATATAAGAAAAAAAACTTAGGAAATTAATAATTCATAAAAAGTTATTATGAAAAATGCTTTAAAAAGGAACTTCACATTTTTTTTGATTTAACGGTTTTATTTTATTTTTTTATTATTATTTTATTTTTATTTTTTTGCATTTAAAAATGACTAATCTATTGTCCATAGCAAACCAAGGGAGATTTGTCTGAAATTTTTGTAACTAGAGATATTTATTTTCCTGTATTTTTCAATATTTCAAGAAACTTCTATTTAATTAATTTGCTCTATAACTGAAAAAAGAATTAACAGAATTAAAATATGTGGCATAATTTGAAAATGGAAGTAAACGAGTATATAAGTAAACAAGTTTGCAATACCAATATTTTCACATTATATAGTTTAATCAAAATTTATAACAAGGATTTTTCTTTTTCTAGATTTTGGTCTTGTTTATGAAGTGGACTTGTGACTGATTTAGATGTTTCCATCTCACCTACTATATGGTTCTTCTTTTAGGATTCAATTTAAATTTTATGCGTGACAGCCAAACTACATGTGTACTATGATAAGAAATAGTAGTCGATCATAGAATTTTTTAGTATGTATTAATATCATTCTCTTATTTTTGCTTTAAAATTAGCACATCGTGCAATGAGATAGTTAAAAGATTGACTGAATTAGACAATTTTGTTAGAAGAGGTATGGAAAAAACATGAAGCAGTTTTCACCGAATACACGCATCCAAACTCTAGTGAACAGAGAGATTCGATGCAAGATAAGTCGATGAAAGCATGTGCAAAGTCCACGTTATCTTATGGATAATCAATCAATTATACATACACTCGTACGCATAGATAATAAGATTCACGTACCGTAATGAACCATAGGAATATATGAATAACAAATATTTATATATACTAACTTATTAATCAAAATTCGACAAAGAATACCTAGTTTTTCACTCTTAGTAAATGCTTATGTACCTAAATTTGGCAAGCAGATAAAGGGTCAAGTTGGATAGAAACCCTATACCAGCTGTTGTGTGTTAATTAATTAATTAATTGAGAATATAACTAATAGTCAGAAAATGAGCAAAGGAATTTGTTTGATTTTATTTATTATATAAGTTTTAGCTATTAAATTAATACATTCTTTTTAGTTAGCTGCTCCTACATATAATTTGGCGTCAAAGAGAGAACAATAATATTAGTATTGAACAAAACCTTGTACTGCGATAGACGTTTAGCTGATAAGTTAATAATTAGATGGTGTTAGTTGACTACTCAATACCTCTTCTTTAAACTTGGGCCAGTAATTTAAAGTTAATAATCTTTTATTTAGTTCTAAGATGAAAAGAATTTACTATAGACGACATCAAAGAGATAAGAGATTTTTTGTACTAAAAAATGGGCAAATAATATCTTTCTTAATTAGAAAGAAAGAGGAAAATTTTAATTTGATTTAAAAGAAAGAGGGCTGACCTAATGTCCTCGAGCCTTTCCATATATTTGTTCTAATTTTTTTATATTTTAATTACTATTTTTAAATAAGTAAAAAACAAAACCAAAAGGCTGCAAAATGTAATACGAGACACGAGCTGGTCGTGTGGTCCGTGATCCATGGGCATGGTTCAGGTTGAGTTGATTTTGGGTACAACCCGAAATTGAAACCGACTTGATATATTTGGATAAATTTCAATTCAAAACGATCCAATTCAATTGATTAATCGGTTTGAATATTTGTCCGAGTTTAAAAATTGTCTATCTATTTTGGGTTAAAAAATTTGCTCCTCTCTCTCTCTCTCTCTCTCTCTCTCTCTCTCTATATATATATATATATATATATATATATATATATTGTTATTTTTATTTTTTAATTGGAATATAACAGGTAAGAGTATTATGGAGAAAAAGGATTTGAGTATCGTGGGTTATTTTCATGCTAACGAGAGAAACGATGATTTTGAGTTGGCTAGCGTTGCTAAAAATATTGGTGATCACTTGACACGATATTTTCCTCAGGCTGCATTGCTTTTGGTGAGTCTTTACAGTAAATTTTATGTAACCATAGTAATGATGGCACTTTAAATTTGGTATTTGATAAGAAAAGCCCAAAAGATTGATGCATTCAATTTTGTGAATTTCAGTTAGATAATAAAAAGCTTGATTCTTTGTTGAAGGGGAAGGACCATTCTCGAGTCTGATTCTGATCCCATGCTTGGTGTAACTGACTCTAAGGAATGGCCATACTCGGGCCATCCTCATTGCCAATGACATGGGGTTCTCTCATCCCCTACTCCAAAGGGTCTTGCCATTCTTGTCAATTGGGAATGATAACACATTTTTGTAGTACCAAATCCCTCTTTAATCGAATTTAAAAAGGTAAAACATCATTTCCTTTTCTCGTTTATTCTACCAACCAATTAGCATCCCTGCCATCCTTTACTTTCTCTGCCATCCCTTGGTTTGGCGCACTTCTCACAATCATCCAAGGTTGCGAGGATCATAATTTTGACTTGGATCGGAGGAGGGGACTTGCGGATGGATCAAGGATCGTAAGATCCTACTAAATAATGATAATTTAAATATTCAAAAATATCAAAAAGTTGTAAACAAGAATTATCGACTACAAGTCCATAATTACCAAAAAACCAAAATTTTAATTACTTGTAAAGGTCCACAATAATGTTTTTCGTCAAATTTGAGAACTTAATATTTGTGAGAGTATGAGACTCGAATGCTAAATAGTTGATTTGGGATTTGTGTTAGGATTGGAAATTTTTGTTTGACGTTCTTTTTTTTTTATTACCTTTTGGATTTGGACTGTACTATGTTACTTATTCAAAACAAACCTAAAATAAATAAGTTCGACGACCTAACCTAATGTATTGCATTTAAAAAAAAAAAACAGCCTAAGTGTATTATTATTCGGATCGTTCTGGATTTAATCCTAGAGATTTGGAATCGATCATAGTAGCGTATCTAGAAGATTGCGATTCTAGACACGACGATTAGGATTGCGATTCTTTTAACAAGCTTGCCATCATCCCATCCCCTCCTACCGCTACCCATCTTGCCATTCCGTGTTACTATACCTCCAGCACAAGCCCCTTTTTTTGCATCTTTCCCAACTCATTTCTTCAAATGCCGAAATCTAATTCGCCAACTATCGACAGTAAACCACCTCCCCTAAGTCAACCAACAATGATTATCGTGACCATACCCCTAAGGGCTTGCTCAGGAGTTTCGGCGGACCGATTATGAACGTTTCTTAAAGTACCGGTTATTTAAGTTTTAGTAGCGAATTTTAAAATAGTCAAACATGGAGTTTATTATCTACTGGTTCTAAAAGTTTTTTAAAAAAGTAAAGTTACACATATGTCATTTAGTAAAATTTTGAGTAAGGTTTCTTGTATGAATTCTTTCACTTATGAGTGATATTTACTTGTATGTAGTTTTTTTTACATACAAGTTAATATAACTTAAATATTTAAATATTTACTTAAAATTTTATTTTAGTGTTTCTTAGTAATATATAAATTTTATAATTATAATTTAATTTTTTACTTTTAAATAATTTTTACGCATGCAAAATTTTTACTTATAAGTAACTTTCTTTTATTTTATAAGTGATTTTTTGTCTTATTAGTACGATTTTACACAAAAATAATTTTTTAGCTTAAGTAATTTTTTCATTATAAATTTTTTTTGCTTATAAATAATTTTTTTAGTTAGTATATTTTTATTTATAAGTTAGTATTAAACAAAATATGTTTGTTGGAAATAATTATTTTATAAAGGGTAAAATTAGAAAAGAATTCGAGAAACGGCCAAAAATCGCTGATTTGGTGGGTTGAGAGAACCACTCAAAATTACACTACACCGTTTTTGGGTGGTTTTTGAACCATCCAAAACCGGTGCCTAAAAAATCTAGCAAGCACTGGTTCTTCCAACCCCTCATAAATGATGTCACCCAAAACCGGTCAAAACTAGTGAAAATAAAACTCCCAAGCAGGCCCTAAAGGTTACTAATTAACTCATAACTTTTTAAGCTTAGCCAAAAACATGCTCTTTAAAGTTCTTTTTTCATACTCATAGGGAGTGGAAACAGGTCTTCCACGGGCTGCATTGAATTCCCATGGTGTAATTGGACCTCTCATTATCATGTCAGCATCCAGGATTACTATATACTCTGCATCTATTTTTGCATGACTGAGCCAATGAAGAACTGCAGCTGGCTTATTAATCGCTGGATACCTGAAATGCCACAAACAAAATGCAGGTGTTATTAGCCAAGTTCTTTATCGTAACATGTACACTAGTTTCTTATGTAGTTTCTGCTATTCTTTAAAAAATAAAAACATATAAANCTAGTTTCTTATGTAGTTTCTGCTATTCTTTAAAAAATAAAAACATATAAAAATCACAAATAATGCTAATAACAATATGAACATAATGAACTATTCAGTTTAAAACAACAACTACCTAATAACATAAATTTCAGTTACTCGAGCTTGGCTAGAAGAAAGGTGGAATAGGCTAATTGGTTTTACTGAGTCCCCTATAGTCCAGCCAACTCAAGCTCGACTCAAGCTTGAGAAAACTCAAGTTAAGCCATGCCTAATTCAAGCTAAGTTCGAAAAGCTTGCATGACGGCTCAACTTGTTTGCATCCCTATGAAGAACTATAAAAGACAAATTTTGCTTAAAACCAGGTTGGAAATGTGGATTAGATCCTTTTTC
>CAIGRN010188499.1:0-10916 GCA_903798345.1 Fraxinus anomala
AGTTAATATATGTCGTTCTAAGTTGAGTTAATATATGTCGTTCTAAGTTGTTGTCTTTCAATGCATTTTAACATATCGATATATATTATATCATCTTTTTTTAATAAATGAAAAAAACGTAAACGCGAAGTCTGCTGAGTTTTAAAAAAATGTGTTGGTGTATTCTCATTTATTAGGAAGAAAAAATGTGCCAATGTGTTAAAATGTCGATTCATTTTGGGCTCTTGAATCACGTACTTTGAATAATTTTCTTTAGAAAAATACAAGTAGTTTGTGAATGGCTCAACTCGATTTATGAGGCCAACGAGCCAGACATCGAGCTGAACCTAATTTCTAGACCGGCTCGTCAATGGGCCGAGCCCATTGCCACCGCTACATAAAACAAGGAGGTATGGGATTAAGTAATTTAAATCTGATTAGACAATAATACTCTTATTATTAATAACACTTAGGCTTTTGATGACTGCAATTTTTCAAAGTTTTAGTTGCTGAGAGAGGGGACATCCGCACTTTCTTTCACATACAGACACGCTCCGTCTCTCTCTCTATTCACTCTTATATTCTCTATTCCTTTTACACTCCCAAGTCCAAATCCTTGCAACTGCATTCTTCTCTCTCTAACTTTTTCTGTTAACTCTGAAACACTGCCTAATATTGATTTGAATTAAGTGGCAGCAGCCCCAAATTGCCGTTTGTTTTGAGCTTTCACTTCCCATTTTTCCAACCCATCTCTCACTACAGCTTTTCAAGAATTTGGTGCCATTATACAAGGTATGTACACTACCCCATTCTTCTTCTTCTTCTTCTTCTTCTGTTTTCTGCTTTTTTTCTGTATTTTTTGTCGATGTGGGGTGGGGGTGAGGGTAGGGGATAGACTCCAAGAGTTTAATGGAAAAATCTTGGTTCATTATGATTCATAATGGGCTCAAATTTTACTTCAATTTTCATGGATGAGCTCACAAAAAAATTCAGCTTAAAAGTGTTGTTTTTTTTTTTTCCCCATTTTTTATAGTTTCATTTTATAGTTCTCTTCCCCCTTTTCTGACTCTCTAGCCTGAAAAAGTGTGTGAATATTGCGTCAAACGTTCTTTTGCAGTTCTCTTTTTCTTACACGTTAATCATTCTAACAGACACTTTGTTTTGTGAAATGCGCAATCTTTTTTCTATCATCTCTTTTAAAGTATTAAACTCAGTGAGTCATGTTCTTCTTGACTCGGATTTTGATATCCGAGTATTGGGATCCATCTCAAAAATTAATCTCGTTAAGAGAAGAAGTCGAACTAGATTTTATGTGTTTGGTTGGGATTAAAATTAGATTTTTAGTAACAAATTTTACATTCTTGAAATTTTTAATTGCTCGTTCGAGTTTTGAATGTATTGAATCACTCGTCCTTCACATTTAAGGGGAAATTTAGCTTAGATTTTTTATTTAATTTTTGCTCAAGTGGTTGGTTAAAAAGCTCTAGCATGAAATAAATTCTACTTTTTTTGACAATTTACTCCCACTTTTTGACCAGACTAATTCGCAAATTTTGGTTAAAAAGCTCTTGCATGAAATGGACTGTTTGTACAAATTTTGATGCCTTGAGTACTACTGTCTTGTCTATGCATTTATGATTTTCAACCATCCTTCTGAAACAATTCTTTAAATAAATTTATTGTACCATAGTAGATTTTCTTCCTTTGCTGCGCCTTAGCCTGCCATTACTAGCCTCGAGTTACGACCCGAAATCCGGGATCACGGCTTTCTGAATGAACCCACTGTCTTCATTTTCATAATAAAATAAATAAATAAAACCTGGGTTTTTTTTTTTTAAATTTTCTACTAACATATGATTATATATTAATTAATATTTTGTGATTTTAGGAGTCAAGAAAATGATCATGAGCAGGAGATTAGCATGTTGTACAAGAGATAGAGAAATCAGTATTGACTTTGATGAAGAAGAGAGTAAGCTTCTCTCTCTATGTATACATACACTTGTGTGTATGTATATTTTCCCTTAATTTATGCAGTCAGATTGGCTTAATTTCCGTTGTGGCCTGTGGGTCATAATTTTGAGTAAAAAAGTGTTGAAATTGTTACAATTTCTTAATCGTCGGTGGTGCACCTAATTACGTACCACATGGCTCACCTAATTCAATACTGGAGATTTTTAAATAAGTTAAGTACGTGTCTTGTATACAGTAACGAGAAGATTGTCAAGTCTTACCCACTAAACACGCTGTAAATATTGAAATTTTGAAGTAAATGTTTCGTATTCAGTATTGATTGTTGAGTGCTACTATTCATTCGTGCATACCAAACGAGCCATAAATGTGAAAAATTCTTGGTGGTCCTAATTTGAGATAAAAATAGATGTTTTTTAATTACTTGAATGGGCCCATACCTTCAAGAAATAGAAAAATGTGAATGAGAACATGAAAATGTTCTGTTTTTAATAGTCAAAACTCAATAGACATGGCTTCCATTTAAGTATCATGTGAGGTTTGTCCATGTGGGGTGACTCTATTTATTGAGTTATATTTATTTCACACTGCCCCAAATAGTAACATTCATGTCATTTGACTATTGAAATTGAAGATTGAAATTTGATGCCAGTGTTGAAAGAGTGTTTTGAGTTCTACAGTCTTATTATTAGAAACCACCGTAGGAAAAAAAAATTAAGACGCATCCTCTCTATAATGGCTTAAGTTTTTAGATGACATTATTGGAATAAGGCAAAACATGTTATTTGTGATTAAAATGGTACCATAAAGGTCATAAGTTCAAGTCTCGTCTCCACTGAGTTATGAAGTGCTTGCTTGGTTAGGATGTCAAATGCTTATAAATAGTGGGTCTTAAATAATGTGTGGTTAAAAAGTAAATAAAAGTTGTGGGTCCTAAGTAATGTGTAGTTAAAATGTGACTAGCTAACAAGCTTGAAAAATCTTTGCAAACATGCTCAAAAACCGTTCCCGTGTGTTGCGGTGTGTAATTGATCTTATCGAGTCCTTGACCATTAAGTTTGGTGGGACTTTTCAATTCATTATCTATTGGACTTGCAAATCAAATGCTGTAGCCCCATCAATTCAATTTTTTTTGTCCATTCTTTCTTGATGCTTTTGTAGATGGTAAAGAAAGGGAAAAGTCTTTGGTAATGTGAGTATGTAACACACAAAAGTGATAGTGATTTATAAATTCAATACCACTCAGAAATGGAGGCCCCTTGAAATTTCAGTGGCCCCTACAAAGTATATGATTGACATGAATGGTGGACCTATATTACAATTTAATTATGAGCTCCATTACATTGAGACAATGAAATAAATTAATGGAGACAAAGAAGTCATTGTTCTCTGACATTTTGTTTAAAAAAGTTGTCTTTTTATTTGGCTCAACGTTTATTATGGGATTCTCTTTCTGTACCATCTGTTTCATGTTCTTTTGTTTTTTGGTTATGTTTTGGATTCAAGTAGTTGTATTTCGATCTTTTAATCCAACTCTCTCTCTCTCTCTCTCTTTTTTCCGCTATGTTATCCTCTATAAATTTCATGTTTCTTAATAACAACGAAGAAGTGGTCCATGGCTCAACTTCTTAAAGATTTGATTTTGATTTTTTATTTTTGTTATCTTCCAGTTGTTTTGATTTTGTTCCAGATTTTATTTTTCGTGTTTTCAGTGCAATATTTAGATTTCTGATCGATTCCATGATAAGGTGTATTAGGTGAATCTTTATATTTGATCAAGATGTGGTTTAATTAGAAGCTGGTGTTTGAATATGACATGTTGAACCTATCTGATATCACATGTCCAATTAAAATTAAAATAAATAAATTTATTTGACTAACTTAAAGAAGGGACGTATTTATTTATTTTAATTTAATTATCAAAATGCCCCCTCATGCTCAGACTGGATTAGTCTTCCCACTCGTATCAAGAAAACTAAATTAAAAACTGGAACTTACAGGAGTAGTGACATACAATGGCCTTGAGAGCTGTATACTCAACAGTCATTCTTTTGACAATGCTAGTAGCACTAGCAGAGGAGACGGACGTATCACTGATTCCTTGGATGAAGATGACTCAAGCTGCTCGTCCAGCAATAATGCTTTTGGATCATTCTCTTCCCTTTGGACGATAACGAAAAAGGACGATCAGGGCACAGACGAATGGGACTTCTCTGCAAGCCCACAACACTACTATAAAAATGAAAAACCAAGTCAGAATTCAGATGTTGAAACAATGAAAGAAAAGTTCGCAAAGCTGTTACTCGGGGAGGATATTACGGGTGGTACCAAAGGGGTTTCTGCTGCATTGGCATTATCCAATGCCATAACTAATCTTGGAGGTATATTACCTGAGAAATCATCTTTTATGCTTCTTTTGAAATTACTGCTCTATGCTGATCTTCGACCTCTGAAAATTTACGACTTGATTTGCAGCATCCGTTTTTGGTGAGCTTTGGAAGTTGGAACCACTGCCAGAGGAAAGAAAGAGCAAGTGGCAAAGAGAAATGAATTGGTTGCTATCCCCGACTAACTATATGGTTGAATTAGTTCCTGCAAAGCAAAATGGCATCAATGGCCGGACAATGGAGGTATTTTGTTTCTTCATAGAATTAATTCTACTAGTCTAGGTACCAGCATTCAACTTAAGAGGGGGAGGTCTTGAGTTCGAATAATTGCAGAAGCCAATTAAATCCATCTTGGGCCTAACCCCAGTGGACAATATGTAAGCTGACGCTACATACCGAATCCCGCAAGGACCATGTAGGGGTGAAAAGGCTGAATCCGGTGTGCCATGGTCAGAGTCGTGTCGTTACAAAAAAAAAAATCGCACTTTTAACTTCTAAGTTACTTATTTTCCTAAACATGATATTCTTGTTACTTTTTGTATTAACAAAACTTAATTTGAAGAATGTAACTTTTAAGAACAACCAAACTTGAGTGAAATTTCTTGTTGGTGCAGATAATGACCCCGAAAGCTCGATCAGACATTCATATGAATCTTCCAGCATTGCAGAAGTTGGATTGTATGCTTCTTGTAGGTGGTCTCTCCACTTGCAAAATTAAATTGCTCAGTTTCAGTTTTACTTCGACTGCCTAACTTCACCTGTTTACACGTGTCGAACTGACAGGAAACGCTCGACTCAATGGTTGATACTGAGTTTTGGTACGCGGAAGTGGGTAGCCGAGCAGAAGGAAGAAGCAGAAGTGCTGGCCAGAGCAAGAGATGGTGGCTTCCTTCTCCCCGGGTACCTACAGTCGGGCTCTCTGAGAAAGAGAGAAAGAGGTTGCTGCATCATGGTAAATTGCTTTATCAAGTATTCAAGGCTGCCAAATCTATAAACGAAAATGTCTTGCTCGAAATGCCTGTTCCTACCGAAATCAAGGATGCATTACCAAAGGCAAGCATGGTTCTCCTTATTTTCAATCATTTTAAACATGCAAATATGAGCTAAAATATATTAAATAAATTTAAATTATTCGTCAAAGATAAATTAAAATGGCTAGAACCCCTTCTGCTGTGATTCTTCGACGTGTCAGGTTTTACAGCACTATGAATTTGTTGTTTTATTAGAAAGAATTCCATATTGCTGACTCCCGTGTTCCTCCTCGTTACAGTCTGGAAAGGCAAGCCTTGGTGTCGAACTCTACAAAATATTGACTGCAGAATCACTTCCAGCTGAGGAAATGATCGGTTGCCTTAATCTGAAATCTGAACATGAAGCTCTTGAAGTTGTTAACAGATTGGAAACTGCAAAGCTTGCATGGAAAGAGAAAATCACGGAGCAGGAAAGTGGCAAATCTCCAGTTCGAACATCTTGGTCTTTTGTGAAAGATCCAATATCAGAGCTGGATAAGGTGGAGTCGTTGGTGAACCAAACGGAAATACTTCTGCAGCTGCTAAAGACCAAGTATCCCAATCTTCCTCAGAGCTTCCTTGACGTTACGAAAGTTCAATATGGAAAGGTAAGTTGCTTGTTACTCTTTAAGCTATTTGACATCGATTGATTTCTGACTAGCCAAATAGGTGTTTGGATTAAGTCCTAATCCCAATTATGAGAGTAATATTACTTGAAAGTGGTTTAAACACACAACTTATACGGCATTTAACAGTAGCAAAATGTAAAAGATTTCCTCATTGATTTTGCTATGTACATATGAAGGATGTGGGGCATTCGATTCTGGAGGCCTACTCTCGAACTCTAGCTAATCTGTCATTCAGCATTCTCTCTCGGATAGGAGATATTCTGCAAGAAGATGTTGTGAGCAATCCCAATTCACCCGTGGCAATCTCACACCTCATTGGAGCTAGAATTCCTGGGATATCAGATAGTCCGATTCTGGACCGTGTGAGGCACTCCCTTATTCATCAGTTGAACGGTGTTGATGGAAAATCACGGGTTTCCCATGATACTGATGCTTCTGATATTGAAACTCAGTTTTCTGAAGCTAAAGTAAGTAGTTCAGTCAATGCAACACCAAGTCGAAGCCGAGTATGGTGCATTGGTCGAGAGGCTTGCCACAGTGTGTCTGCTCAAAATTCCCCATGACGAGGAACTGTGCAGTTTCTGATGGCATCTTGTGTAAATAATACCATCACCATGTCATACAGCAGCTTTTCTTATAGCTGCATCTTGATATGTATATGACAGTGATTTTCCTTCTGGATAGCTAGAGTAATATTGAATTATATGTTAAACTTTATTGAAGGAAAGTGTACCTGTAATATACAATTTGAATCTGCTTCATGATGTTTCCTCCAATTGTATGTGGTGATTTGAAGATGAAGGTAGAGGTGGCGGCTCATGCCCACAAACAAGCTGAACGGTGAATACCTCATGCTAGCTACTTGTCTGTTCGCGAGTTGGCTCGTCATTGGGGAGTGAAAAATATAATTTTCAATTAAAAAACACGAGCCGTGAATGGCTCGTGAGCCACGCTAGGCTTTTTGGTAATGAGCCAGTTTTGTTGGTGTTGTGGGCCAAGCCAAGCACGACGATGGGCAAGTCGAGAGTCTCAACTCCGTTTGGCTTGACCCATTTATCATCCCTAGACAAAGGGTTCATCTGTTCCACAGTAACGTATCAGTTCCCAAGTTTGTTTCTTTAGGTTATGATCATGACCCCCTACAAAGTTAGAATTAATTCCCCAAATGATCACTGAACCTTTCGTAAAATTCCTCATTGAACTTGAAAATTGTCCCCGTTAATTGTTGAACTTTGAAAATGGTATCCTATCCATTGTTGTGTAAACGATGCTTGCAAAATTAGAAGGATTTGATGACGTGTCTAACATAATGACTACGAGGCATGTAATTGTAAAAAAAATTCGCCAAATGTTATTTAGAAACAACATTACAAAAGGGAGAAAAGGGATTAGGGTTAGTAGGTTTTGGGGATTCTAGGGCGGGTTTGGGCTTTTGGGTTAAAATCTAATTTCATTTATTTAGCCCATGTTTAATTCACATTAAATTTTTCATTCTCATTCTTCTAATCATTTTCAACCACACATTCTTTAATAAAATAATATTTTCTATCACATCAATAACTTTTCCTTCTTTTTCAACCACACATTACTCATCAATCTACTATTCTAAAATATATTCTTCCAAAATAATGTGAATCAAACACATTTATTTTTGCATAAAAACGTATTTTAGGGCAAAAGCAACTTGTCCACTTAGGATGCAACTGTGTCATTTGACGTTTTTTTTTTTTTTTACAATGACGTGACATATCAGCCATATCATTAGACAAGTAATCAAATCATTCCAATTTTGCAAGTGTCATTTACGCAATGATAATTGTGGTACCAGTTTTCAAGTTTAGTGGCTAACAGGGACAATTTTGAAGTTTAGTGACCCCGTGAAAACTTTGCGAAAAGTTTAGTGGCCATTTAGGGAATTAGTCCTACAAAGTTATTTCGAGGTATCTATAAGAAAAAAATTAAGTCATTCAAAATTTGGACATAAAAAAGAAGCTAAAAATTGAAATGAAAAATAGCTGTTTTCTCACAAATGAATGATTTATTTTTTTCACGATCAAATAGACAATTTCTATCAATACTAATAGAAAAGTTCTGCAAAATACAAGTTTAGGGATATAAATGCTAAAAAAATGTTATAGACCTACGTGCTATATTTCCTACGCATCACTTCTAAACAAATAACTTTTTCGAACGTTCACACATAAAACAAAGAAAAGATACACGCGTTGAAGTAGTGTGAAATATGTAGCTCACGAGTGATTTGAAGAGGATTCAGCAAGCAGTAAATGAGAAATATATTGTAAAATCAATCACGTTTTATGAAAAGTAAAACTGTAATTATGGTCCACAACTTATTATTGTGTCTAATTGTACTATTTGTCTCTAGACTCCTCAATGATGAGACGATTAGTGTAATCACAAAATAAGAACACACTATTGTAAGAGATGCATTATTACATTATGACAACGATGTAACAATTTGTTGACTTCGTTGGAGCCCCGTGATGATCAATACATGTAATAAATCTCAACTATCATGATATTTATTTTAAATTTGACAAAATACTTAAATATGGTCATTACTAAGAGAACTAGAGATAACTCAAGGTATTAGATAACTTAGGTCCCGATTCATGGAAGGGCCTGATTCTTTAAAGTCACCTTTGTCTTTTTAATAATCAGTGATATTTTTGTTAAAAAAATAAAAATAAAGCTCAACCAACGAACATCTCAGCCCAATAAAACCTTTGAAATGTTTTACTAGTTTCAAGAATCAAGAAGTCTACACCTTTTTCATTTTTCTCGTGATTTCTATGAGTTTTATTAATTATGTTAATTTTGTGATAATTAACTGTTGATGTATTGTTTTAATTGTTCTTTTTGCCTTTTATTGAAATTTTTTCTTTCTTTTCACACGAAGGATTTTCAATTTGTTATTAAATTAGTGGATTCAAGACGAACAATGGGGACAATATCCATTTTTGTGGGCCTTTTTTGGTGAGAAATTTCTTCTTGGATACTATTTTCATTTTCAATGAAATGTTTGAATAATTTTTATTTTTTGAAGCAATAATATTTACTCTCTGATAAAATTTAGTACAAGTTCTGGTAACTTAAGAAAGCAATATTTTTTGTGAAATTAAAAGTCAATTATCAAAGACTCATAAATCTTATCAAGTTCTTCTTGATACATGTTTAGCACACGAGTTTGTTCATTTTCTTCATCACCATTTGCAGGTGGTCTCGTCTGAGTATAGTTAAAAAGGATTATTTTGATTGATTGTTTGTGGGATTTGAAAAATAATTGGGGCAATGACCAAAAAATATAAAATAGATATCCATATATTAAAAATTCTACCAATATTTTGATGTCATTATATTATAACATCTCCATTCATATTATGGAATAATGATCTAACCATTCATTTTGCTTCTCATAAGGCAAAAGAATAAATTTTACATAAAAGTTTTGTTTTCAGCTTCACAAGAGACCACAACATAGAGCTTTCCCTAATCCTTCTGATTTGCTCCAACTTTCTTGTGTTTCAAAGAAAACTAGCATGTTTGGTTCAGCTTAAATGCTAGAAAAGAAGTTAAATAGTAACTTATTTTCTGTTTTTCTTGGCATTGCTCAGCAGCAGATGCTCTAATTCAGGTAAAATAAAGAAAATGAAAGAATAAACATAAGGCCCCTTTACTGTCTGCAAAGGTTTGTCTCCACATTTTGGAACTTAATGTTTTCACAATTTGAAACTATTTAAGTCACATACACACAGAAATTATCTTTACACCGCAAAAGAAGCACGATACACTTGAAACATTTACAACCGAAAGTAAGTTTACAACTCAATAGTCTGCCTTTTTCCAGATTGCAATCATAACTATATGAATGAATATATCATCAGAGCTGATAAATCATTCGAATGGTGAAACGCTTCATGTGTACAGGAATCTGTCCATAGCTATAGCTTAGTCCTGCATTAGGCAACACAACTGGCTTGTTTCAATTTTTCAAAGGAAGTCAGCGAGGTGGCACAGCAGGCATCAGTACCTTAAAACACTATCTTGGAGGAAAATTTGGCCCGCAAGACATCCACCTCATATTCCACGTGCACATTGTGAATATTAGATAGAAATACCAATGAAACTGCAAAAACCATGGAGGATAATAACATAAATCTTCTCTCAGCGCTAGGCTCATCATATACATGAAAGTAAAAATGAACTGTTATGCCTTATAATTCTATAGCACGGTGTTGATTCAGCAGTTTCTTTGCTTTTTGTGGTGGGGCTGTGGGTTAAACACAGTGAAAATCTAATGAGCAATGCATGTGTGACAATGCACACATCTTTATGTGATATGTTGACATGTTTATTTCTTCTCACTAGCATATGCATGGATGATCATTATATATGGCAAAGAAACTTAATTAAGGGAAAGAAATAACTGAAAAAATCCAGTGAAGTTTCACATACAAGATGCATTCTAGTCGAACCCTTGAAAATAATTAAACTTGAAGTCCGCTTAACCATTTACTGATGGTTCTAGATAGGACTCTAGTTTCATTTAGAGAAATAGCCTTGAGCCCTTGAGCAATAGCATCTGCTGGAGTGTACACTGGTCCTACTTGCCACCTTGGTTCCTGATAAGACAAAAATTCAATTTGCATTTAGTATTGCTAGTGAAAGCAGAGATAAAACTCTTTGTGCATGTATACAAAATAGTATGGCCACGATGTGGGTTAATTAAATGAGTTCATAAGTAAATATCATGGGCTTTCATGACAGTTTGAGTTACTCATTTTGGCAACACGAGCACAAATGCCAAGTAGTTGTCTGTCAAACCCAAGACCCCGAGTCTCTCTTGCCGACCTCTCCTTCATGGGCTGGGCTGCAGTGTTTAATAGGAGGTGTTAGAGCAACTTAGGGGATATTATTGG
>CAIGRN010188500.1:0-18808 GCA_903798345.1 Fraxinus anomala
ACACTCATTTTGTTAGACCTAATGCACCTTATCAACATAGACGGTTTCGACCTAAATGCTTGCACGAACACTACAAATATCCACGGATGAATCATGTACACCAGTGTGCGTGCGTTTTGTCCGTGGTTTCTGATTTTTTTAACCTAGGTTGGGTTTGGTGGGATGGGATGGTGGGTTATTGAATAAGTTTTGACACTTTTTTTTTTTTTTTTTACTCAGGTATCCCCGCTTACGCCAGACTATATCCTGAACCACCCATCATCGGCCCCTCAGCAATGGACGGAAGTAAATCGCGGTATATGCCCAAATTGATCAGGATCCGTGCACTCTTTATACTTTTGGCTCCAAGTGAGCCTTCCTCCATGAATATTACATCATCAAGCTGCTCCACCCACAAATGAATATTACATCACTCAGCTGCTCCATCTAGAATTTAAACTCCCCACCCTAGGGTTGCAAGTCCAGCAATGCCCATCCTCTGCCAACTTGAATGTGTCCCGGGGGCAATTTTGACACTTTTCTTGTTAACATCCCATGTGGATAGCATGAATTTCTCAGAAGATTCTGCTGGGGCAAGGTCCGCAAGGATGTTAAACAGTTACCATAATGAATGCAATGTTAAGAAAAGGTTGTGTTTTAGGACCAGAATTTGTGCCTGATTTTTGCAGGCCCATGAGAAAAGGATGTCTTCAAATTGCCACTCTATTTCTTTGTCTTTTGCCATCTCCATCATTTTTGTTCCCACACACAAACTCCTTTATCAAAATTACTCGCCTAACACTTTTATGAAAGTGAAATTGTTCAAATTATTATTGAATTAACACGTAACTCGTGTGTATTCGGTAAATACTTAGTTAAAAGTAGAAAGATAGATCGGAAGTGACAAGACCTTATTGTTTCACATTTCTCAACAGTTCCATCTGAGGATAGAGAGGTTACAAAGAAAAAGAGGGGTAGGGAGATGACTTCAAAAGAACTGGTTTTGATATTTCCTTGTTACCGAACTGAAAGAATTTCTACTGTTTTGTATTCTCAACTCAAAATAATCACTTAAAAAGTGAATTCAAGAAACCACTTTTAGCTAATCTCCCTGGCAAATTCAAGTGGCTCCAACTCCAAGAAAGTCTATAAATGGTGGTGCAATGGTCTCACCATTTCTTTCCTCTGTGAGTGTTGATGATGATGCAGTATTTTCAGTGACTGAAACCTGATGTGGTGGTGCTGTAAAATCTGAAGGGTAGCGATAGTTTGACCGTTGCATTGCAGTAATTAGAGAGCTGGGATAATGTGGATAAGAATGTAAAATGTTGGTTTCAACCATTGGACCATCCCAAGATTTTCCCTGGTCCAAAATGGACATCATCTCACTTGTAATGGGACCTGTGTAAAACAAACACCAAAAGATAATCTCAATCAATAAAAAGTGCATATGTTTGATATAAAGTACTAAATAGGATTGGAGTGTATAAACGAAAATTTAGCTTGATTGAGGCGAAAATGAAAGTGAAATCAGGCACAGAAATCTGTATGCAAAAACTGCAGGTAAGTAAAAGACCTATAGGAGGACAGGAAGTATTAGGCAGCACCCCAGGGACGAGACCAAGAGATGTTTGTGGTGCCCAAAATCCATTGTAAGGAGGGATGCTGAACATCTGGCTAGAAGTTGCTCCTCCACCACCATCACAACCACCGTGGCCACCGTTTCGAGTCGAAAACTGGAAAGGAGCAATTAGATCACCGAAATTTCTATTGGGGTTCACACAATAAGATGGCAATGTTGATTGAGTTTTGAGAGCTGCATCTGTATCAAAAAGGGGAAGATCATCTTCCATTGATCTTTTGCATACAAATTGGCCCATTTTTCTTCTTCTAAAAGCACTGGATTGTTCTCTATACTTTCTAGCCATTATAACATGCCAATGATTCTTCACTGCATTGTCTGTTCTTCCAGGAAATAGCCTTGCTATCATTGACCATTTGTTGCCATATAGTCTATGAGCAGCCATTAGTCTCTCTTCCTCTTCATCAGTAAATGCCCTTCTGTTTATCCTTGGATCCAACTGGTTAAACCATCTTAACCTACAGCTTTTCCCTTCATATTTCCACATAATACAGAAACAGTCATTAAAAAATTCTTCAGCAACGAAAACGACGAACTAGAAGAAATATTTTACGAAGAGAGTAGTACAAGAAATATTGGTTTTCCTCAACTTCTTACCTGATCTTCCTTCCAGCTTCTCTGCAATGAGGTTCCAATTTTGAGGGCCGTAAAGGGCAACAAGTTCCTTGAGTTTTGAGTCTTCTGCAGGCCTCCAGTGTCCTCTAGCACACAGTTTTGATTGCCCAGTATTTGTGTCCTTCCCACTGCTCAATGCATGAATGTTCATCTCATCTTCTTCATTTAAGCAAGCATTTAGATCAATGGATTCATTATTTTCTCCAAATCCATCACTAGAATCTGAGGCTTTACCCCATAAATTATTGTGTCTCTTTTCATCCATATCAGTATCACAAAAAGAGGCCTCTTGAGAAGAAGATATGGGCTTAATTGAAAGAGAACTCAAATCTGCAAAAACCATTCCCACCATTGAAGAAGTACCTAAAGAACAAGGAGGAGTTGAATAACAAGTGGATGAGTTCCCATTTGTGCTGTTTGGTGGATATATAATGCATTTATTTGCCATTTTGATTTTTTTTTTCTTTCCTGACAAATTGTACACTGTTACAAGGTCATCAGCTTCATGATCAGACGAAAAGGGAATACAAATAAAGATTTAGGAAGACGAAAGGTTTGACAGATGGTGAAATGAAGGGAGAAACCGAGTTTCCGCTGTAGGATTGTGAAAACTTGGCAGCAAAAAAGTGTTTCTAACAGAACCCTCTACATAGACTTCCCTTTCTCTTACCATTTGGGGAGTGTGTTTCAGTGTATAAATGTTACTAATAATCTCCTTGACCTAGATAGTTACGTTACCCCACAATTCAGTGCGGATGATAAATTTTTATTTTTGCCTCAGATTATTAGGAAATATTAACTTTCACTTGTTAGTTTGATTACCATGCCCTTGTTTGAGTTACATTGGGCTTAAAATTACACAATCTTTTACGAATTGTTAGATTTGTATATGCCAAAACAAAATAGTAAATGCACTAATGACTATAAAATAACAATTAGAACCAAACATAAAAAATTGAAAACACGATTTTCCTGACGTCTATATTTATACCTACCTTGAAGGTCTTATTCTACGTCCCCTTCAAAACTTTACGTGATTTCAAGATTATTTCTTGATAAATTATAAAAGTCTGTCCCGATTTCTAACAAAGTGGCCTCATATTGAAAGAATGGGGAGACATTCATACAAAATTTTTACCCGTAAATACTCCTTAATTTCACCAAATAAGCAAGAATTGCCTGTATTTTAGTTTTCACCCATTAGGGATGACAAAAAAATTCGTTCAACGCTTCAACCTGATACCCATGGAACCCTACTCCAAATAGGGCAGGAATTACCGAGTATAATCTGGTAAACAAGGCGGGAACAGAACGATAATCATTGCCCCGAAGCGATACGGGATGTGTACGGGAAATATAGTCATCGTCTTGCTAACGAGGCAGGTACATGAATCATAGTCCCCGTCCCGCTATCCGTCCCGTTTAAAGTTAATTTTAAATTTAAGTTTTTTATCAAACAAAAATAATAGATTTATCATATTTTTAAAGAGAATATAAGTTGTTTTTAACGAATTAGTAAAAAAATAATAATATTTATTAACTAAAGACATAAAAATATAAAATAAAATAAACAAAAAAGAAAAAGAAAAAATAAATGGGACAGGGCCCCGCCCCGCCCCGAACTCAACTCGAACCTGCCCCGTCTCGCTTTACATGGGTATGGAGATGGGGCAATGTAACAAAAATATCCGGTTGGACGGTGTGAGAATGGCCAACCAGTTTCATATCCGTCTTGTTGTCATTCCTATAACCTATCCTTTAAGAATTAAAAAAAAAAAAGCCAGAAAAAATGTTTTATAGGCCATTCATCAAAAAGAATCATTTTATTGGATCAAGGACAATTTTTTATGTCCCCAATTTTCCTATGCTTCTTAACAAAACATCAAAATCTACATTCAATAACAAGGGACACATTGTCTTCATTGACACTACAACGGTAACAACACTTGACCGAATAGGATAATCTTATAAATCGAATTTTCATTTTTTTATGGATTTGACGATTTGTACATTCTTCTCTTGACATCATTGTTGACATTGTTTTTGTTTTCAAAAAATCATGAACGAAAGAACTGTTTATTTTTTAATTGGCGAATGATAATACGTCGTCTATCAAAGAGTACACAAGCATGATTATTTTTTTTATTATTTATGTCCAATGCCAAACATGCATTACTTTTTCTCTCTAGCCTCTATCTATAACTCTGTTGACAGTAGGGTTTGAGGGTTTTAGGCTGTCTTTCTAAACAATGACAAGAAAGACTCCAACGTGATGTCTGATGCTTGCTTGAGTTTGGACAGATTATAGACACCAATCTTATCAAATTGAAGCATTGGCGCACCAAACTTGTCAATGGAGGTAAATGGCTTTGCCCTCCAATCCCATCAATCCATGATGTGAATTTTAACTTGTGTATCAAAATTGATTATGACAGCATTACAATAAATTTTACGTTGTATAAATTATTTCACTGTGCAATTTAGTCACTGCTCTTACTTTACTTTTCTTCTTTGTTTTTGTGAACTTAAATTTTTTACAATTCGGTCACTCAATTGTCTGTTACCAAGTTAACGACGCTGAATTGCTTCATCTATGTTTTGTCTGACAATATTTATGCTGGTCAACTAACACATTAGCTATTTTATCAGCTAAACTAACAGGCGTGAATAAGGTAAACCTATTAATTTCAGTACTCAATTAAAAAAGTTGAAAGTTTTGTTCAAAATTAATAAAAAATGGATTTGAGGGTCAAAAAAAATAAAATCAGTCATTGGCTGGTTTTTCAACTTGAAATTTGTTGTCTTCTTGGTTGGAAAGTTGCCACTTTTCATTATATTTTGGCACAATTTCGTATAGTGTTGATTGAAGCCTACAAATAGGTGATTGATGATCAATACCAAAAAAAAACTACTACTACTTGAGATAGATCAAAACCTTTTTTATTCATATTCAAAATTTTATTGTGTTTTTAAGTTTCGAATGAATTTCACTAATGTTTAAGTATTTATTCATTTTTAAGGTTTGATAAATCATGCAAACTATTTACCAAAAATCTCTTTAAACATCAAATTCAATCCAAGATATGTCAAATATCATTTGATAACAACGATTAAGTGTTTAAGCTTTCATCCATTATTCTGATTGTCTTGTTACTTGTTATTTGTTTCTTCTCCATCCCCTTTGTGTGGAAACATTCTTTCTACAACAATCTCAAACGAATATTCTGCAATGGAGAACGAAACTATGATGGCGACGATCAAATTAATGAATCATGATCTTGTTCGTCTAGATGTATTTGATGGGACAAATTTCACAAGATGCAAGACAAATTGAAGTTCATTCTCATGGCATTGAAGATCTTCTACATTCTTCATACCACTTGCGGATCCAATGGATGAAGATATCGAAACCGTAAGAATGGAAAGATAAAAGGGGTCAAGAGGATGAACCCATATGCCGCTGTCATATTTTTAAAGCTCTATCTGACCGTTTGTATGATCTCTACACAAATACACCATCGGCAAAAGAAATATGGAATGCTTTAGAAAACAAGTATAAAGCCAAAGAAAAAGGTACTAAGAAATTCCTAATATCGATGTATTTTGACTTCAAATTTCTTGATAACATTCCCCTCATTCCCCCAAGTACATGAGTTACAAGTACTTGTAAACAAGTTGAAAGCGGACAAAATTGAAATCCCAGAATCTTTTCAAACATGAGCAATAATTGTGAAACTCTCTGAGACTTGGAAATGATATCGGAAGAAAATAATGTATAGTTCCAAAGATTATTCTTTCGAATAAGTGCAAAAATATCTTCGAATTGAAGAAGAATCATGGGCAAGAGATAAGAGATAAGAATGACAATTCTTATAAAGGCACTTCAAAAGCCAATGCCGTGGAAAAGATTGAATCTTCAAATAAATCCAACAAGAAAAAACCATTTAAAAAATTTTAAAAATTTAAGAAGAAATCCCAAAGAGGATGCTTTGTTTGTGGGAAACTCGGACATTATGTAAAGGAATATCAACATCGAAAGCAAAAGAACCTGGAAGGAAAAGTGAACTCCATCAAAAAAGGTAATATTGTGGCCACCGTAAGCGAGATCAATGCAATCAATGGAAAAAAAATTGGTTGGTGGTATGATACATGTGTAACTGTGCATGTATCATATGATAAGTCATTATTCAATATCTATTATGAAGATAAAAAGATTCCAATGGGTAACGAAGGATGCTACAAAGTGGTTGGAAAATGAAATGTAGAGATTATCTTCACTTCCAAAAAAATCGTTACTTTAACAAATGTACTAAATGTTCCTGAAATGAATATGAACTTAGTTAGTGGTACTCTCTTAGAAAAATCTGGCATAAAAAATGTTTATGAGTCCGATAAACTTGTATTATCTCTAAATGAGAAATTTGTTGAAAAATACTATTCTAGTGAAGGAACAGTCAAAATCTATACTGTTAACAAAATTATTAATAAGGTTGATTTTGTTTATATTGTTGATTTATTTACTTTATGGCATGATAGATTAGGTCACATTAGTAAGAGTACCATAAAAAGAATGTTAAAAAGTAATTTAATATCATATAATGAAAATGATGCATTTAAATATAAAACATGTGTAGAATCTAAAATAACTAAGAAGCCTTATCAATGTGTAAATAGGATTTCTAATATTTTAGAATTAATTCATACGGACATATGTGAATTAAATGGTATGTTAATTAGAGGTGAAAATAAGTATTTTATTACCTTTATAGACAATCACTCTGGATATACTTATATTTATTTAATGGAACATAAATATGAAAATTTTGATATGTTTAAAACATATAAAAATGAAGTAGAAAATCACTTAAGTAAGAAAATAAAAACTCTGAGAAGTGATAAAGCAGGTCAATATTTCTCTAGTGATTGTATTGTGAACATCACTTAAGTAAGAAAATAAAAACTATAAATAATGATAGATAAGGTGAATATTTTTCTAATGATTTTAACTTGTATTGTGAACTATAAAACATAATTCATCATTGTTCTACACTTAGGACGCCTGAACAAAATGATTTAACTGAAAGGAAAAATAGAACTTTAATTGAGATGATAAATCTATGTTAACTTAAGCTAAATTGTCATTTAATTTATAAGGTGAAGCATTGTTGAGTACATGTAGGATATTAAATAGAATTCTTTCGATACATACAAAGGTCTCTGCTTATGAATTGTGGAAATGAAGAAAACATAACATTTGATATTTCAAAATGTGGGGGTCTTTTGCAAATTATAAGAACACGAATAGTAATAGAACCAAGTTGGGTCTAAAAGGCATTAAATGTGTCTTTATTGATTATGCTAGTAATAGCAAATCATATAGATTGTTAAATTTGAAGACCAGTGTTATAGTTGAATCAACTGATGTTGAGTTTTTTGAGAATTTACTATTCACGAATAATAAATTAAAGGATGTCTACAATAAAATCTCTAACTCGAGTGGAATACAAGATGAAACATCTTCTAAAAATGTTCATAATCTTATGAACCACGAAGAAGCCTTTAAGATCGGATGAACCACGAAAAAGCAAAAGAACTCGAATTGAGAAGTCTTTAGAATCGGATGAAATTGACTCTAACTCTCAACTTATTTCGTTTTACCTAGTAGAACGAATTGAGAAGAATGTTGTAAGAATAATTCCTATCGTTCAACAAGTAGATATCGATCCTAAGACCTATAGAGAGGCTATGGCTTCTCATGATAGCATTTTTGGAAAGATGCAATTAAAGATAAAATTGATTCAATTATCTCTAATAATACATGTGAACTTGTTGATTTACCACCCGGATCCATACCTATTGGATGTAAATGTGTGTTTAGGAGAAAATACAATATTGATGGTTCTCTTAATACTTTTGAAGCTAGATTAATAGTTAAAGGGTATCAACAAAGGAAGGAATATATTATTTTTATACATACACTAGTAGTTAGAATAACTTCAATTAGGATTTTATTTATATTAGCTTTGATACATTATTTGCATGTTCATCAAATAGATGTCAGACGGCATTCTTAATTGGGAGATCGTTATAAAGTGTGTAAGTGAGATCGTTATACGGTCTAAAACAAGCACCTATAAAATGACAAGAACAAATTGACGTAACTATTAATTCATTTGATTTCATAAATAATAGTGTTGATAAATGTTTATATTCTAAAGTGTGTGATAAATGTAGAATCCTTATTTGCTTGTATATTGATAACATGTTGATTATGAATAATCACATTGATATAATCAAATAAACGAAGAGGTTTTTATGTTCAACATACAAGATGAAAGATCTTGAACAAGCGGATACCATATTGGGTATCAAAGTTACAAAAACTAGTGTGGGTTTCTTCTTGAGTCAATCACACTATATTGAGAATATGATTAATAAGTTCAAACATTTGAACATAAAAGAATTTAATACCCATCTTGATCCAAGCTTAAAAATTATAAAGAATGATGGAAGAGAAATTGTTCAATTGGAGTATACAAGTATTATAGGAAGTCTTGTGTATAAAGTTCAATGGACAAGATCGGACATAGCATTTGCAACTAATAAACTTAATATGTTTACTAGTAATCCTAGGAAGGAACATTGGAAGACCATTGGAAGAGTTCTTTGATATTTAAAGAAAACCAAGCACTTATGTCTACAATATTCTAAATTCCCGGCTATATTACAAGGATTTACTGATATTAGTTGGATTTCTAGCACGGATGAAAGTAAATTGACTTCGGGTTGAGTGTTTACTCTTGGAGGAGGTGGTGTTTCTTGGAAATCAAAGAAATAAACATGTATTAAACACTCAACTGAATCTGAATTTGTAGCGTTATCAGATATCGGGAAAGAAGCTGAGTGACTTAAAGATCTTCTTTATGAGATACCTTTGGAATCGAATAATACATCTTCAATATCTATCATATGTGATAGTCAAGCCAAATTAGCAAAAGTATCAATGAGGATATAATGAAAAATCTAGACGTATGAGTGTAAAACATAACTATATAAAGAAATTAATCAAGAGTGGAATAATTTCCTTAAATTATATTAAGCCAATTGAAAATCTAGCGGATCCCTTAATTAAACCTCTAAATAGAGATTTAGTAATATCTACTTCGAGTAGGATGTGGTTGAAACTCTTAAAATAAAAAGATTCGCCAATAATGGCAACCCCTACCTGTCATTACTTAACAAGTAATTCATGGGTTCAAAGATTAACAAGATGTCATTCGATATGTGAATAGTTTCAACATTATAAAATCCGTGATAACTCTATCCTAATAATATAATGTTGGTTGTTACTTGAATGAGGGTTGAACTTTAAACTCCTAATGAAATTCAGTACTAAAGTACAAATATCCCTAAAAGTAACAAAGATACTAAAAGAATTTTACCTAATGAAAAATCTAGATGTATGAGTGTAAGACATAACTATATAAAGAAATTAATCAAGAGTGGAATAATTTCCATAAATTATATTATATCAATTGAAAATTTAGCGGATCCCTTAATTAAACCTCTAAATAGAGATTTAGTAATATCTAAATCTATTTCGAGTAGGATATGATTGCAACTCTTAAAATAAAAGATTCACCAATAATGGCAACCCTACATGTCATTACTTAACAAGTAATTCACGGGTTCAAAAAGTAACAAGATGTCATTTGATATGTGAATAGTTTCAACATTATAAAATCCGTGATAACTCTATACTAATAATATAATGTTGGTTGTTACTTGAATGGGGGTTGAACTTTAAACTCTTAATGAAATTCAGTACTAAAATACAAGTATCCCTAAAAGTAACAAAGAAACTAAAAGAATTTTACCTAGATGGACTTCGAGGTGGTGCCGCCTTAATAGAGAGTTGAAAGTTTCTCTCTTAAAAGTTTGTTGAATAGAATAAGCGAAAAGTCATATTAGCGCTAAGCAAGATTGATGAACTTGAAAACACGTGGTACTTGTGTGTATGTTCTTATTGTTACTTTTAATTTCAACTTTATTTTGTTTGAATTGCACTATGGTTAGATTCAAATCGAAAGATATATAATCCCTATACATAAGTATTGTATATTTTCAATATGAGATTTTATTGAATTTTGAATAAGTGAGAATTGTTGAAAATATTGTTCAAAATCAATAAAAAATTTTATGGATAAAAAATGGATTTGAGGGCCAAAATTTTGGCATATGCGACCGTATAGGCTTTGTATGAATGCAGTCGCATATGAGCTTGCAGCGTTTATACGTCCTACCATTGAACCACCTATGCGGCCACAAATGTTTGTTCTATGTGACCGCATAGAGTTAAAAACTAGCCGTTGACTCATTTTTCAACTTGAAATCTAGTGTCTTTTTTTATTGGAAAGTTGTCATTTTCATTATGATTTGGCATCATTTTCGGGTAGTGTTGATTGAGGCCTATAAATAGGTGATAGATGATCAGTACAAAAATTAAAAAAAATTAAAAAATAAAAAACGAATTGAGATAAATTATATTCCACAATAAAGATCAAAACCTCCTTTATTAATATTCAAAATTCTATTTTGTGTTCTTAAATTTTGAAGGAATTTCATTAGTTTTTAGTTGAAAAGTTGCAACTTTCGTTATGTTTTGGCACCATTTTGTGTAGTGCTGATTGATGCTTATAAATAGGTGACAGATGATCAATACAAAACAATATACATAAAAAAAAAAATTACTTAGAGATAAATTATATTTCATAAGAAAGATCAAAACCTCTTTTATTCAGATTCAAAATTTTATTTTGTGTTATTAAGTTTTGAAGGAATTTCACTAGTGATTAAATGTTTATTCATTTTCAAGGCTTGATAATTCCTACAAACTATTTGCCAAGAAGCCCTTTAAGCATCAAATTAAATTCGAGAGGGGACAAATATTGTTTGAAGGCAACAATTACGTGTTTAAGCCTTCATCCATTATTCCGATTTTCTTGTTACTTGTTCTTTGTTTTTTCTCCATCTCCTTTGTGTGGAAACATTCTTTCTACAACAAAAACTAAAAGAATGTGATCTAAAAATCAATTGGCCTCTAATATTTTTAACATTTTTGCCAGTTTTTTGTTTCTTGCTATTTTAAATTATAATTAATTGAGAGGTAAAAAGTATATAGATTAATTATGGGTCTATCTACTGTTTTTAATGTGAACGTGATATAGAATATTACATCAACTATATTTAAATTTAATCAAGTGTTAAAATTTAAATAAATAAATACTCGTAGCTGAATTTAAAATGAAATTGGTTGTGATTATAATCAATACATTAATCACCCCTCCTTTAGGTAGTATTCTAAATGGCGAACCTTGACAGTGCCAAGGCATGACAAAACGTCATGTCTAAGATCTATGCGCTAATTTAGCGGTCAACGGAAAAATGAACTACTTTAATGAGCGTGTTATTATTATTTTTTATTTTTTTTATACACTATATAAAGTTTTCAACTTTTAGGCCAATTGAATTGAAATATTCAAAAATTGATAATTATAAATTTTTCAAATTTTAGGCCAATAGATTGAATGATTCAAAAATTTGTTTACATACTTATTGGTATACTAATTTATAATGAGCATATCCAAGGATTTCGTTGTAAACTTTTGATGTGAGGATAAAAAATCATTTGGCTTGGTTGTAGTACATTGTACATTTGATTTAGTTGTAATGTATTATATATTTGGTTTGTTTGTAGTACATTGTACATTTGATTTGACTATAGTGCACTGCACTATTATATGAATAGTTATTTATATTTTATTAAATTATTAATCATTTTCTTATCTTTTACTAATTAATAAAAATTAAAAACTCTCCGAATATTTTAATTTGCACTATTATGATATATCTTTTTTATTATTCAAAAATATATTTATTATGTTAAGTTCTTAAACTGTATTAAATTTGTGTGTATTATTAAATGATTTTTAAATTGATTAAAATTTTAAAATAATATTAAAATAAGAAAATATTTTTTGTGCCTTTTTACATCTAAGTCTTGTCTAGGCGTGCATCGACAGAAACTTGACATCTACGCATCACCACATATTACGCTTTTTAGAACACTGCCTCTGAGTGTAGTTTATAATTAAGGGTCCATTTGATTGCTCATTGGAAAATATGGTGGAAAGAAAACGAATTTCAGGAAAAATAATTTTCTAGAAATTGTTTTCCCGAGAAATGTCAATTAGTTGCATTTGATTGGTATAATTTTTCACCTAAAAAATGTTGAGATTTTTCATCTTTTGGTGTTTGATTGCCTTTGTTTTCCATGTAAAATTTTGCTGCTTTCCATCTTTAAGCATTGTTATTTCGCAGACATTTGACATTTCGCAATCACACAACAAATAAGTGAGCAAGTACCCATTTACTAATAGAATTTTCAGAAGGAGTTCCAGTACAAGGACATGGAAAAAATAACCAAAAACAAGAAGTAACTTGAAACACCATTGACGACAACCCACAGTTCCAATGTACAATTCCAGCAAATGGGCATCGAGATTGCAGATGTTATACAGCTAAGGGCTTAAATCCGTAAATGAAAATGTCAAGTAGCAAAGTGTATGAAGCAGCAGTGATGAAATTGCAGAACAGAAATTAAAACCTCAAAAGTATGCTACGAAACTTACCCGTTTCTACGTCGGAGGAAGCGACGCAAGGTTCGCCGTGAGAGACGACTGCAGACAATGGTCGTCGACTGGGTTGAACTGGAAAACGACAGCAATCGATGCCGTGTGAGAGGACGAATCGAACGGCGTCCGGTGTCGAGAGAAGATTTGGGGAAAGCTAATCTGGGTTCTGAAAAAGGGTTTCGATTTCTTGATTTGGGTGAAAAATATTTTTACCAACTATGAGACGGGAAATATAATTCAAGGATTTTGTGAAAAATAGGTCACGTGAGGGGAAAATAGGAAAAAGTTTTTCAGGAAAAATTTGACATATCAAACATGGTAAAAAGTGAGAAAATGGAACTCATTTTCCACTTTCCTTGGAAAATAAGGCTTGTCAAATACGGCCTAATAGATGTTTAATGTCGAGTTTAGACCACAACAATTTGTTGGTAGTATTTTAAAAAAGAAAATTATAATTTAGATTTTCTTTTCCCTGTTATGTTATTATTTTTAATTTTACAATTAAACTTCTTCAGCGCCAAATTGATTGCGTGGATTATGTCATATGCAAAATATCAAGATTATGATATATAATAACTTTAAAAGAAATATTAAAATGAAATAATTACGATAAATGAAGAAACGATATGCAAAAATTGAAAAATTGAGAGAAAGTGTTGAGGTTAATTCAATCGATTGAAGTGTCTATGAACTCAGCAGAGTAAGCACGGCTCATATTTTCTGAATGTAAAATGAATAAAGCTTCTTGTACAGTAAGTTTGACAACTTAGCGTACATCCTCCTCACAATAGGGAAAAGGGGTTTTGAGGAGGCTGTCAAATTTGGTGTACGCTTTGAATGTACACCAAGTTCGATCCATGGAAAATTGTACGAGGTCCAACATGATCTATGACAAGGCACTTATATTACAGAACTCAATTACGTTTTCATTTCTAACAATTATGAACAATCCTACTTATTTTCTTTCAAATGTACCAATTTAAAAAGTACAAATAAGAACAACAAAATCAAAGGAAAAGATTATGAAATGTAGTAAAAACTATCCGACAATTAACTGTGTCAAATAGACCTGATCCGGTTTGATTTGATTGGTTTGGCCAATTTTTTGATTTTTTTGCCCAGACCTAATTATAATGATTCAAAAGTACCCTTCTTTAAGATTTAAGAGAGATCCTATGCGAACACCTTGGTTTACATAATATTGAGTTGAAAAATTTTCATTGACTGTTGCACAAAACACAAAATGTCATCAGCCAATGAGAAATTTCCAACTAGCATTAACAAGGGTGTAAACAAAGGTATACAAGTAAGTAGCTTTACATCAAATTTAAATAGCTACCTTTTGTTTTTGAATAGGGGTAAAATGGTAATTCTAATGTTAAAAATTGAGTCAATTAATTTCTTTCGTTTACAATAGAGCAAAAAATGCATCTTCACTTATTCTTCAACGAATTAGGGTTTCTTCCTTTCTTTCTTCACGCCTTAGCAACAGCCACACTTTCTTTAGTTCTTCTTCAACAGATAAAGTCTGAGTCGTCCGACTTCTCTGTTGTTCCAGACAAATACACATAGCAACCCTTACCTTCTTTAGTCTTCTTGATAGAAAATTGTCGCAAAGGATCAACGACAAGCGTCGACATCTTGTTAGAGACGTACCGATGTTCGATACGCGTCAAATACCAATACACTAACGTTGACAGTGTGTCGATGTTTCACAGGTACACATTTTAATTTAGCTTCTTGGAGAAATGATTCTTTAAATTGTTTTTGGTAAACGTGTATTTAGAAGTGTAGAGAAAAACTATGGATAAACTTGAAATTTTCAAAATGTATAGTTAAATTGAGTGTGAAAAAAATTAAATTTTAGATGATCAAAATCAAATTAGAACTTAGCCACCGTTTGGAGTCCATTGTTTTAAAACTCTTTTTGTCATAGGATAATTTTCTGTTAGGTTTTGGACAAAAATTCTATGTGATTTAGAAGTTTGTTGCATAAAAGAAATTTGTTTAATCTTGGTTTAGAAGTCCGGGTTGATTAAGAATCAAATTTCATGTGATTTGAGATTTGGTTAATTGGAGGAAGTTTAAGGTACTTGGGTTTGTAGAGTTTTAAGTTGTGGAGATCAAATTTCAATAGTAATTAAGAGTTTGACTTAAAAAGTGACTGACTCTTGGATGGCAAAAAAATATGTTTTGAAATTTTAACCTAAAACCTAGTGCCCATGCACTACATCATAGTAACCTGATCGCGATTTTTCTGTTTTATTCGAATTTTGGGATTTCTTCTTCATCTTAGACTCCACATCTTCGAGATTTGACTTTTATAAATACTCTACAAGGTATAGGCACTTCATAAAGGTGAAAAGAAAGACTCAAGAGAGATTATAACAATTATATCATTTTTGAATACATTAGAAATAAGAGAGAATTGTTTAGATTAGATTGAGACAATCAAAATCTTGTAAGACAATTGTTTATTTCTTGGTATAATAAATTCTCTCATTCCACAATTTTTTTGATTGTTGTGTGATCCATTAAATTTCATATTGTCCATATTTTTCGTCTTTAATTATTTGATCGGTTTCTCAACAAGTGATATCAATGCATTCTTGATATCGGGGTTGGTTCATAACAAGTGGTATCAGAGTAAAGGATTTTTTGGCGATTTCTTGGGAGGTCCAAATTGATTATTAAAGTGAAGTTGGAACAAAATCGATTGTTCAGGGATGACAACTTTGAAATTTGATATTCCGTTTTTGGATTGCAACAATAGATTTTCATTGTGGCAAATCAAGATGCGAGCAGTTCTTTCTCAATTTGATCTTGATGATACTTTGTTGGGGATTGATATAATGCATGCAACAATGACTGCGGAGGAGAAACAACGGAAGGATCGGAAAGCCCTATCTCAAATACATCTTCATCTTTCTAATGAAATTCTTCAGGATGTGATAAAGGAGAAAATTGCCGCTGCATTATGGTTGAAATTGGAGTAGATTTGTATGACAAAGAGGTTGACAAGTAAGTTACACTTGAAGTAGGGCTTGTATTCTCATCGCTTGACTTGAAGTGGATCTTTGGAAGGTTATCTATCGGTATTCAAGGAAATCGTCGCTGATTTGGAAACGATGGAAGTTAGATATGATGAAGTGGATTTATGGCTGATATTATTATGCTCGTTGCCATTTATGACTTTTAGATATACCATTCTCTATAGTCAGGATACTCTTACAATTGACGAGGTATATAATGCGCTTTATTCTAAGGAAAAGATGAAACATCTGGTCGTCGGTTCTGAGGCTCATGAAGAGGGTATTGTTGTTCGTGAGAGGAAGACGGGTAGTCATAAAAGGGGCAGAGTCAAGGATAGCAACAATGGTATAGTATGTTTGTACTGCAATAACAATGGGTACATAAAGAGAGATTGCTATGAATGGCAGAAGGGGTTTGCTACTACAGATTAGGATGAACAATCAGAAAATTTCGATAATGTTAATCTTGAAGAAGAGAATGGCGATTATTGAAGGTAACTCCAAACCTGATGAAGATTGGATTCTTGATTCAGCCTGCGCTTTTCATATGTGTTCAAATCGGGATTGATTTTCTTCATATGAAACAGTTACAAGGGGTTTCGTGATGACAGGAAGCAATGAGCCTTATGGAATAGTTGGGATTGGTAATGTCAAAATCAAGATGCTGAATAGGACGATTAGAACACTTGGTCAAATTCGACATATTTCAGGTATAAACAGAAATCCGATCTCTTTGAGTATTTTTGATTCAAAAGGGTACATGTATACCAGTGGAGATGGAGTTTTAAAAGTTAGCAAGGGTGTATGGGTTGTGTTAAGGGGGTCGAGAAAGTCCCGATTATATGTGTTGGAAGGTTCAACGATCACGAAGGAAGCAACTGCAGCTTATGGTTTAGTAAGCGGTAACTCGGGCAGATTTGGTTATGATCGGGTTGTTCGTGGTGATTTGAACAATAGTATTGAGAAATCTTCTATTAGCTCAGGTGGAGCTAGTTGTGATCGTGTTGATCATGTTGCTCATGGTGATTTGAGCATGTTTGATAACTCAGGTTGAGTTGGGGTTGCTTATCGTGGTTCAAAGGTTGAGTTGGGGTTGCTTATCGTGGTTCAAGCAGATTTATTGACTCGGGTAGAGTTGGAAGTGAACGGGATGATTCAAGCAAGGGTGTCGCGCAAGGTAATTTTGCTAGTATGCAGGGCTTAGATGTAGTTCACAGTTGTTGAGTATGTCCCGAATGGGCATGACGTGTCCGGCAGGTGCATGGGTGTCCGATTGAGACATGGTGGAAGAGTTGGAGAATGACTTGAAGAGTGGAGATTTAATTCATTGTTATGGAATTTGTGTCAAGGTCGAGTTTTGTTAGGTTTTGTGACAAAAATTCTATGTGATTTAAAGGTTTGTTGCATGAAGGAAGCTTCTTTAATCTTGGTTTAGAAGTCCGGATTGACTAGGAATCAAATTTCATGTGATTTGGAATTTTGTTGATTATAAGAAGTATAAGGTACTTGGATTTGTAGAATCCTAAGTTGTGGATATCAAATTTCAATAATAATTAAGAGTTTAACTTAAAAAGAGATTGGATGGCAAAAAACATGTTTTGGAATGTTAACTCGAGATCCAGCGCCCAGGCGCTGCGATGTAGCGCTGCCAGAGTTTGACTTAAAAAGAGATTGGATGGCAAAAAACATGTTTTGGAATGTTAACTCAAGATCCAGCGCCCAGGCGCTGCGATGTAGCGCCTTGGCGACGCTGCAACAATAACTTGATCGCGATTTTTCTATTTTATTCGGATTTTGGGACTTTTTCTTCATCTTGGACTCCATAATTTTGAGATTTGACTTCTATAAATACTACACAATGTATAGAAACTTTATAAAGGTGAAAAAAAAATACTCAAGAGAAATTATAATAATTAGATCATTGTTGAATACATTAAAAACAAGAGATAATTATTTAGATTAGATTAAGATGATCAAAATCTTGTAAGACAATTGTTTGTTTCTTGGTATAATATATTATCTTCTTCTACAATTTTCTTAATTGTTGTGTGATCCATTAAATTTCATATTGTCCATATTTTTCGTCTTTAATTATTTGGCCGATTTCTCAATAAGTGATCAAAACGTACTTGATATTAGGATTAGTTCATAATTTTTTTGCCACACATTCACACAATAAAATATTATCAAGACATTTTAGTCAAATACTTTGAAATCTGACCTATTACTGCAACAACCCAATTGATTCCTCAAAAATTGGATAAAGTTACGAGAATAAAAACTACAATAAGGGAGCAACCCCATTTAGATTTACATACTGGCAACCTCCTTGGCCAGTTTTTCGACGCCCAACTCACGTTTAATAATTTTTTNAAATCTGACCTATTACTGCAACAACCCAATTGATTCCTCAAAAATTGGATAAAGTTACGAGAATAAAAACTACAATAAGGGAGCAACCCCATTTAGATTTACATACTGGCAACCTCCTTGGCCAGTTTTTCGACGCCCAACTCACGTTTAATAATTTTTTATACATTATGTATTGTATTTTTTGTTCATTAATATAAATTAATGCTACTCACTCAACATGCAATTATAGTGATCCCTCGAAGGTCCGAAATCATGATTTTTTGTCATTATTTTTTCTTCTTGCCATGGCTATGAAGTTTGCATTTCAAAATGTGCTGTACTATAAAAATTAGTTGAAGATACTACTTCACAACAATAATGTGTTGGGCATCGATATACTGATGCTAACGGCGTGTCGGTGCTTCACGGGTAAACATTTTCATTTTAGCTGCTTCGAGAATTAATTCTTTAAAAGGTTTTTTATTTTTAGTGAA